>JAJOOR010044728.1:0-11827 GCA_036250505.1 Solanum acaule
TGATCAAATTATGAAGGTTGATATATATATGTATGTTGTTGGTGGGCTGATTTATATGTATTTCGGAATTGGTTGGACTTAGTACTCTTGAAGTACATGATTTCATTTATATGAACAATAGCCCATCATGTGTTTGATAAAATGCCCATTTATAGGGTTAAACACCCTATCTTTGTTAAACTTAGGAGGAGCATTGGAGGAACCTTGATAGGAAAACCTCTGCCGAAATCTAGGATGACCATGTCCATCGGACCTTGCATGTGAAAAGTTACCATCACCGATCTTAGCCCTTTTTACCTCCCTAGAATTTTCCTTGAGTTTCTCCTCTTCAATTTGTTGTGCAAGTACCATTAGATGAGAGATTTCCATGTCATGAATGAGCATTGCCGTTTTACACTCTTTAACCACTATTTCAAAAATAGCAGAAACGAACTTACTCATCCTAGCCCTTAAATCGACAACCATTGTTGGAGCATATGTGGACCATTATGTGAAATTTAGAGCATATTCCCGCACACTCATACTCCCTTGTCAAAAGTTAATGAACTCAAGAACTTTAGCTTCCCTCATCTCAAGGGGAAAGAACCTATCAAGAAAAGCACTCTTAAACTTCTCCCAATCTAAAGGACCCGCATATTCTGGTCTCTTTTCTTTCCATTGGTTAAACAAAGTTTGAGCAACACCTTTCAATCGATAAGCGACCAACTCTGCCTTCTCTACCGGCATTACTCTTATGATCATCAAAATCTTGTAAACCTCATTGATAAACTCTTGAGTATCTTCCTCAACCCTAGACCCATAGAACTCTGAAGGATTCATCCCTGTGAAGTCCCTCACTCTTCAAGCCGTCGTACTCACATTCGGGCTTATGGAAACCGAAAGCTCTCTATTGGCTTGGGCCTTCACGACTTTAGCCAACACTTGAAAAGCAGCCCTAAACTCCACATTAGACACTTGTTCGGCAAAAGGATTGACTGGAACTTGAGGAGCTTAGGAAAGAGCTTCTTGTTCCACATTCTCCCTCATATTTTGTTTAGCATAAGCTTTTCAGGTACCCATATCCTGAAGAACATAGGATAAGGATTAGGAGAGAGATCTTATAGAGTTAAACTCTATCGTATGACTTAAGAGTAATGAAAGAACTGGAGATTCATAATCATCTTGTAGCCTCTCATTCATGAATGAGGTGTGCTTCACACTCAGGAACAAGACACTACTAGACGTGGCTTATGAAACATCTTAGGACCATTCTAAACCCTATGCTCTGGTAACCAAGTTTGTCACGACCCAGGGGTACCCCTTATATGTAACATGGCGTATATAATCCCGAAGGATTCCATACAAGCCGCTTAGCTATCATAACATAATAAATAGAAGAATAAGAGTAAAATAGTTCAAGTCCAAAACACTTTATAAAATGAAAAGTGGATGTCTAAAGTATTATCTCGTCATAGCCATCTAATACAATAGAATAAAATTGGGCCTAGCCCATACATCATATTCAAAAGAGAAATACATGAATGAAACTAAATCAATAACTCCATACTCGAAGCATGAGGACTCACCAAAGCTCAGGAAATCACAAACTCAACTACTAGCCACGAGACTCGAAAAACTGTCTGTCGGACCCTACATTTGGGGAAAATGTAGGAAAAAGTATGCCTTAGTAAAAACAATGTACCAAGTATGATAGTCATGCCTACAACATTTAAATCATGCTAAAAAAGGACATTTCATTTCATGACATGCAATTGACCAAGTTAAAATATGACATAAAAGAGTTATGAAGCATACTCTATAAAACAAGGTAAATGCAAGCTAACATCATCTTTAATGATTTTGAACACATATGAGATATGCCTTGAGTAACCTTAGTTCATTATTAATGTGGGGAATTAACCTTAACTGACATTGAGACCATGTGATCTATAACATGATCCCAGTGTCTCTCACACCAAAAAGTCTTGTTCTACTTGCCTAAGGTAGAACCATGAACGTCTAGCATAAGTGGATCCACTAGCTAATCAACCTATAGGGGCACATAGTTATGGGATAAGGAGATTGCTACTAGAAACCCGGTCTCTACTAACGGGAGAGCTACCATCTCATGAGATTGTTTTTAGATATACGGTATCTACTAATGGGAGATCTTCAATCTTAATATCAATATCCACTCGATGCTAAGCATAAATCCCACGGAATAGTATTTTCTTATTCTCATTATACATGGAAATGCATGTCATCTTGCCAGTCAAAACTAGTTCATTAGGACCACTCTTATTCTTTGATTCAATTAGGTGAGAAAGCCTTCCAACCAAGAATCCTTTCTATGTGAGGAAACCTTTCACATCATGCTAGTATGTTTTTATTAGAATAACCTTTCACAACACAACATCATCATTGGTACTGTACTCACAAATCACCCTTAAAACATTTAGAAATTTCTCATGAAAACATGCATAATTCCATAATCTACTTTCAAGGCCAAAAACCCTCTTTCATTAATCAACATTTAGAAAACAAGGGTTAAATATGGATTTCATCATAAATCCAGTCCTCTCATTACATGCTTAATTTCATAAAAATCTTCCTTTAAGATCAAAATCCCACAACATATAGTTCATAACTTCAATACATGGTCATTACATGGGTTCATAGCGGAAAACATCATAAAACCATAGGAATTCATCTATTCATGCTTAGAAGATAATAATAATACAATCAATTAAATCATTAGTAAAAAGAACCCATGCTAATTAAAGAGAACCCTAACTCAATTGGGGAATTCTACCTTTTGAAATAGAGGAATTTAGGAGCTTCATGGATGAAAACAACCATGCCTTGAATGCAAATGCTAGCCTTCAATGGAGGAATTGGAATCTTAGCTTGAAACCCTAGGTTGAATCTTCTTCTTCTTCTTCAAGTTCTAGAGAAAGAATTTTTTGGAGGAGTTTTAGGAATTCGTTTTGGGAATTTGGAAGAATAAATTAAATGGGGTGAATTTGGGGGTTTAAATACATATAGGGGTCCTAAACATAGAAAAAGGGACATAGTATAGGAACTAATTAATTAGAAAAGACCCAACTGCCTCTTAAAAAAACTGATAGCTGCTACCGAAGGCACACCACTAACAAACCGTGGATGGACCTATGTTCTGTCCTATACACACTCGTGGTTGGTGGTCAAAGAGTTTAGGCCAATCGACGGACCCCTGGACCACGGACCGTGGACCCACCTATAGTCTGTAGATCCCACCATTATCCATTACCTGGACCAATTTTGGGTGGCCAATCTACTAACCCTCCTATGGTTTATGGGTCAATGCACGGGCCGTGGTTGGCCACCGTGGATGGCACTTGGAAAATGCTAAAATTTGATATGGTGCCCTCTTTCGAATTTGGGGTGTTACATGGCTCAATCCATGACGGCCCAATCCAATTGGTAGGCTGCGATTCTCGTAAGCCCAAATATATGTACAAGGAAATCTTGACTTAGTGATTTCACTAGGATGAAGCCTATGGAGTTTCATGGTTCTAAAGTTGATGAAGATCCCCAAGAGTTCATTGATGAGGTTTATAAGGTCTTGATGATTATGGAAGTGACGCCGGTGGAAAATGCGGAGTTATCTGCTTATCAACTAAAATGTGTTGCTTAAACTTGGTTTTACCAATGGAAAGAAGGGAGACTAGAAGATGCGGGTCCTCTTGATTAGGAGAAGTTTAAGGTGGATATTCTTGATAGGTTCTTTTCCCTTGAGATGTGGGAAGAAAAGGTGCTTGAGTTGATCAACCTTCGTCAAGGAAGTATGAGTGTGATGGAATATGCATTGAAGTTCACACAACTATCTAGATATGCTCCAACAATGGTTGCCGATTCTAGGGCAAGGATGAGCAATTTCGTTTCGGGTGTGTTTGAAATGGGGGTTAAAGAGTGTCGAACCTCCATAGTCATTAATGACATGGACATCTCTCGTCTCATGGTACATGCACAACATATTGAATAGGAGAAACTTAAGGAAAATTCTACAGAGACAAAGAAGGCTAAAACCTGTGATGGGAATTTCTCTCATGAAAGGTCCGATGGACATGGTTATCTTAAATTTCAACAAAGATTTTGCAGTCAAGGTTCCGTAATGCTCCTCCTAAGTTCAAAAAAGATAAGGTGTTTAACCCTAAGCCTCAAGGAGAGAATGGTAGTGGATCTTCATTGCCAATGTCTACTTGTGTTAAGTGTGGAAAGAATCATGATGGTAAGTGCCCAGCCAGCACGGATGGTTGCTTTAGTTGTGGTAAAAGTGGTCATAAGATAAAGGATTTCCCAATGCTTACTAAAAAATGAAGAGAGGACAACCAAGCTCCTCATAGTGGTTCGGGTTCCAATGCTCCTAAGAAAAACTGATTCTATTCACTCTAGATCGTGGTGAACAAGAGGGTTCTCCTGATGTGGTTACCGATACGTGTAAAAGTTTTCCAACTTGATGTTGATGCTTTACTAGATCTCGGTGCTAACTTGTCTTTTATGAAGCCATATGTGGCTATGAGTTTTGATGTTCTTCCGGATGTGTTGTTAGATCCTCTTTCTATCTCTACTCATGTTGGTGATTCTATTGTGTCTAGGGGGGTCTATAGAAAGTGCCCCATTTCGTTGTCCCATAGATTTAATCTTGTTAACTTGGTAGAGCTTTATATGTTAGACTTTGATGTTATGCATAGGATGGATTGGTTGCATTCATGTTATGCTTCTATTGATTGTAAAACTCGTATAGTCAAGTTTCAATTCCCAAATGAGCCTATCCTAGAGTGGAAAGGGAAAGGGAGAATATCTATGCCTAAGGACAAGTTTGTCTCCTGTGTTAAAACTAGAAAGATGATTTCTAAGGGTTGCTTTTATCATCTAGTTAGGGTGAGGGATATAGATTCCAAAATCCCTATTCTTGAGTCGGTCCCCGTTGTCAATGAGTGAAGTATTCCTAAATGATTTACCCGATATGCAACCTCTCTCTCTTCCTCCTTACAGTATGGCTCCGGTAGAACTTAAGAAGTTGAAAGAACAATTGAAAAATTTGTTGGATAAGGGTTTCATCCGACTGAGTATCTCTCCATGTAACGACCCGAGTCTACATGACCCCAAAGGGGTCTCATACAAGCCTCATAGCATATGTATTGCATAAGATAGTTAGAAACAGTGAGGAATTTAAAACTTTTCTTTTATAAATCCAACAATCAGAATCATTAAAAGCAAGCGGAAGTCTATCGTCTCACATGGCCATCTAAACAACATACTTGAAACAAAATAAGGTCACGGCCCTTTACAATGGAAGCCTTAGCAGTAGTCTATTACATGAAAAGAAAAGTAACATCTAAACACTTGTCCTTGATCTATGAGGACATACCACTTAGTCTTGAAGAAACTCAATTCCAAGCTTCACTAGAGAGAATCACTCGAATGTCGGAACCTACACTTGTAGTAAACATAGAAGAATATGGGTTAGCACAATTAAGTCATAAGTATGATAGCCATGCAAAAACATGCTTAAAACGGACATTTTAATTGAAAGTCATGATATATGCCATTTTGAGAAAACTTCATGAACATAAGCATAAGAGGCATAATATTCAACCATAACCAACATACAAGTCATTTAACCACTTTAGAACATAATCACACATAAACCATTACCTTCACATTAAGCCTTCACCTCAAGTAACCCTCAAGCTATACTTTGTGCAATGTATAGATAACGTCCCATACCACCATCCACACAAAAGTACCACCTTAAGGTCACCAAAAGTGAACTTACCATTCAACATTTCCATCCTTACACAATACTCATACATAAGAGACATAAACATTACATAAGCCATATCATCACATAAGGACCATCACCTAAGACAACCTTAAGCCATACTTGTGCAATGTACAAGTAGCATCCTATACTACTACTCACACTAAGTACTCCTTTGATGTGACCATAGGAAAGGGACATTCATATTCATTAAGTCATGACAAGGAAGTAACTCATAATATAATCCAAGTATAGCATGCATCATCTCATTCAAACTTAAGTCTCATTCTTTATTAGCTTCATTTCATTAAGATCACCTTCAATCATTTAGAGATTAGATCAACATTCTTCATTAACATCATCATAAGAGCACATTTATTACACTTAACATTATAGAGGAACACACCACAACCTCTCTCAAAGCCTACTTGTGCAATGCATAGATGTCGTCCCATACCACCACCCAAACTAAGTAGTGCATTCTTAAGAAGCCATAGTCCATTAACATTCTACGTGGGGGTAATCCTTAACCGACATAGATCATGTGAGCAATTCATGGAATCCCGGTGTCACCCTCACCGGATAAGAGATTCGTACTTGCCTAAGGTAGGACCATTGTTTTTAGCTTAAGTGGATCCACTAGTTAGACCTATGTGGGCACATAGTTTTGGGATAGGGAGATTGCTACTAGATACCCCGCCTCAACTCACGGATAAGTATCCACCCCAATTCATATCCACTCGGTGCTTAGCATTATTCCCCACGGAGTACTTAACATTCATTACATTCATTAATTATGGGATAAGAGATTGTTACTAGATACCCCGCCTCAATTCATGGATGAGTATCCATCCCAAACCCAACATTCATTCATTGGAAAGCTCATAGATTCAAAGATGAGAATCGCCTTTCACCCAAGAATCCCCTTATTGTGAGAAAGTCCTTTCACAACAAGTCATTATCATTCATTAGAGTACAATTGATAATAGACTTTCAATCAACCCATCATCATTAACATAATCATAGAAACTTCATTCATTAGTCATTCATGAGTGTGTGTATGTGAGAATCACCTTTCACATATAGCCTCATCATGCATAAGTTTTAATTGAGAAATAACATTCAATGATAACACAATGACATTTTAAACATAATCATAACACTTTCATTGAGATCACACACATATATACTTCACATCATAATCCTACATAATCCTTCATGAAATTGCCCCCTTAGGGCTATGAACCAACATCAACCATAAATCCAAACTTCTACAATAGAATAGGAAATTGACATGATTCAATCACTTAATTCAATATAAACATCAACAATTCAACATACTTGCATAATCAATCAATTCCCACTCACAAATCACAATTTAGGAATTTGGGGAAAAACATGGGTTCTTGGAAGAAATCATCTTAATTCATCTTTAAATCCACAATTCATTCATAATTCAATGCAATAATGCCTTTTAAAATCGTTTGGAATCGAACCCATGCCAAGATTGAAAACTAGGGTTTTAGAGAAAAATATTGGAGACTTGAAATCACTTTTGAGATTGGTTCCTTGAAAGAAACTAAGTCAAGGATGAATACTACCATACCTTTAATGGATGAAATCCTCGAAAATCCCTTGAAAAAATTGAAGTCTTGACCTTGGAAGCTTGAAGTCTTCACCTCCAATGGAGGTTTCTAGAGAGAGAACTTTTGGAGGGGAGGGAAGGTTTGTATTTTGGGTTTTGAAATAATGAAGTCTAAAATAAAGTTTAACACTTTCAATACTCTTAAAATACTTTAATAAACTAATTAAAACTGTCCCCAAACTAAAATAGACTTAAAAGCAATTTACCATTTAGCCCTCACCTTGGCCGACTTGGACAGAAACCTGGCACCAACCACGAAACCTCCATCCACGGACCGTGGATGGGACCACGGGCCGTCCTATTCCCTCGTGGTTTGTGGCTGTGGCCTTGTTTTGGGGGCCATGACCTACGGAGGCCATCCACGGGGCGTGGATAGACCTACGGGGCGTGGACCCCTTCCGTAGGTTACCCTTAAATTGGCAACTTTTTGGCTTCAAGGGGTCTTGGGGGTTAGGCTTTAGGTTCCTCCTCAAGGACCCCTAGGGTGGTCCTTGGGGAGTCATACCTTGATGTTTAACCCTTAAACCCCCTTACCATAGCTCGTGACAACATTTTACACCCTCAAACCTCACAACAACTAAAAGATACACTAGTTAGGTTCTAGTTTCACTTATTCGTTTTACGGGTCGTTACATTATCCCCCACTTAGAAACATTCGTCCTTGAATGACACTTTAAATACATTAAGAGGTGAACGACACAAGACTAGAAGCCCATCATGCATGCACCATTATAACCAATGCACAAAACTATGAGGAAACATCAACTCCATATCAAAAACTCAATGCAATACAAGAAAGTAGGAACTACATCTACAAACTCATTATGTAACATAGGTTCAACATTTCTCATTACATTGGGGGAATTACCTTCTCCAACTCAAGTCATGCTCATCATGATATCATTAAGCACAATATGCAACTCTGCATAAGAACACATTAGCCATGTTCAACAATCAACCTCATGAAGCATATAGACAACTCATACTAAATGCACATCAACATGAGGAACATAATTCATCTAAACTCATTTCCTCATTCAAACACAAACTCATTAAGAACATGCATAACATAAGGAGACCATGGAAAGACATATTCACACATGACTCCAAAACATGAAATAAGCTACAAGGAACTGTTGGTCTCAAACTTGAATAAGAATAGAAGGAAAGAGATAGGGATATCAAAACTCTCAACAACCTTACTATTTAGCATACTATCCCCCACTTAACAGAAAACTCAACTAAGGCTAACATGAAAACAACACAGGAACCTCAATAAGACATTCACAACAGAAAAGGAACTATCACATACCAGTGCCTTAATCCGGATTAGCTCCTTTGTTCTTGTTAGATTGAAGCACATAGAAACGGTTTCTCTTTGGAGCATTAGGATTCGGGACATTAAGGGAAGCTTGTTTATCTTCCCTTCTTTTTGCTGAGAATGTTGGGCAATCTCTCATCTTATGACCCTTCTTTCCACACCCAAAGAACCTATCTATGCCGGCAAGGAACTTACCCAATTGTTGCTTCCCACACTTGGCACATCTAGGCCTCTCAAAAGAAGAACCACTTCCATTCCCTCCTTAAGATTTAGGGTTAGACAAACTATCATTGTTGACCATTTGGGAATCTTGGTTGGACAACCTCTTTTTGGTCCTTCGTTGACTTTGTTCATCGGACCTAGACCTCTTCATCTCTCTACCCTTTCTCTCAAGTTTGGACTCCTCAATAGATTGAGCATACACAATAAGTCTAGAAATGTTCATATCATCATGAAGCATTGTCATATGAAACTCTTCCTTAACTAGGTCAAATACACCTGTCACAAATCGACTCATCTCATTCCTAGGGTTGGACTCCAAAGATGGAGCATACTTAGGCAATAGGGTAAACTTCAAGGAATACTCCTCCACACTCATGCTACCTTGCCGAAGGTTGATAAATTCCTCCACCTTAACCTCCCTCTTCTCATAAGGAAAGTACCTACCAAGGAATGCATCCTTAAACTACTCCCACTCTATAGGACCCGCTCATATAGGTCTATTGCTTTTCTATTGAGTGAACCAAACTTGGGCAACATCTTTCAATTGGTAAGAGACAAGTTCGGCTTTTTCTCTAGAATTCACCCCCATAGCATTAACTATCTTATACACCTCATCAAAAAACTCTTGGGGATCCTCTCCCACCATAGAACCTAGGAACACCGCATGATTCATCCTAACAAAGTCCCTCAACCGAGAAGCCATAGTACTATCAATAGCATTCACTATAGGCCCCACATCACGATTAAATTGGGCCGTCATAGCTTGGGATAAGGTTAGAAAAGCCGACCTAATCTCTTCATTAGTCATGGCCGGAGTATCAATCGGAACTTGGTTGACTTGAGGAACTTGGTCACCTTGAGGACCTTGGGAGGAACTCCCTCATTCACATTCTCCTCTTCCATTCTTCTTGCGGGCGTCCTTCTTGTATTCATATCCTTTAAACAAAAGAGAAGGATTAGGAAAAGGACACTTAAAGAGCTAAACTCTAAGGCACAACTTCAAGAATATGAAAGAAGTATAACACCCTAACGTCCTATAGCCTCTCGCTCATAGATGTGTCGCAACTCACACCGATGAACAAGACTCTACTATACGTGGCTTGTGAGACATCAACCTAAAAACCATTCCCAAACCCTTATTCTCTAATACCATGTTTGTCATGACGCGAGTGTACAACCCAGAAGTGACACGACGTACTTGACCCCGAAAGGGTCTCATACAAGCCCCATAGCATATTCATTGCATAAGATACTCAGAAATAGTGCAGAATTTAAAACATTTCTTTCATAAATCCAGTAATCGAAAACATTAAAAGAAAGAGAATGTCTATGATCTCACATGGCAATCTAAACAAAATACTTGAAACAAAATAGGGTCACGACCCTTTACAATCGAAGTCTTAGCAATAGTCTATTATATGAAAAGAAAAAAAACATCTAAACACTTGTCCTCGATGTATGTGGACATACCACTTAGTCTTGCAGAATCTCAATTCCAAGCTTCACTAGAGAGAATCACTCATATGTCGGAACCTACACTTGTAGTAAACATAGAAGAATATGGGTTAGCACAATTAAGTACTAAGTATGATAGCCATGCAAAAACATGCTTAAAACAGACATTTTATTTGAAAGTCATGATATATATCATTTGGAGAAAACATCATGAACATAAGCATAAGAGGCATAATATTCAACCATAACCAACATACAAGTCATTTAACCACATTAGAACATAATCACAAATAAACAATTACCTTCACATTAAGCCTTCACCTCAAGTAACCCTTAAGCTATACTTTGTTCAATGTATGGATAGCGTCCCATAGCACCATCCACACCAAAGTACCACCTTAAGGTCACCAAAAGTGAACTTACCATTCAACCATTCCATCCTTACACAATACTCATACATAAGAGACAAACATTACCTAAGCCATATGATCACATAAGGACCATCACCTAAGACAACCCTAAGTCATACTTGTGCAATATGCAAGTAGCATCCCATACTACTACTGTAACGACCCGAGAGAACCCCTAGCCATTACATGTTTAGTCGACCTCTCGGAGGTCTTATACAAGCCTTAGCATTCATTCATCGCATAGATCATAAAAAATCACTAAGAATTTAAAACTTTTATTCAATAAAACCATAAGACTTCAAGAGTCATCAACATTTGAAAATATCAATATGCAAGCGGAACTACTAAGTCTCTTTAGCCAATCTTAGACAAGAACTTAAAACGTACTAAGGGACACAGCCCTTTACAAATGAAATGAAACTTAAGTGTCTATTACAATGACCAAGAAACTTCTAAACATAGTCCTCGAATCTTGAGGACATACCAAAGACTTGGAAGAGTGAAGCAACTCCAAAGCACAATCTCCTCCTAGTTACCACAACCTACAGTTGTAGTAAAATAGAAGAAAGGGGTTAGTACAACACACTTACTAAGTATGAGGATATGCAAAACATGCTAAAAAGGACATTTGTTTGGGAGTTATGCTTTCATGCCATTTTGATAAAATCTCATGAACATCAACATAATAGGCACCTTACAAGTCACAACCAACAATACAAAGCCTTATGCTTCACAATACCTCATAAAGATACATAACCCATTTATCTTTACCTTCTTGCCTTGGTCATCCACCTTAAGTAACCCTTAAGCAATACCTTTGTGCAATGTATGCGCAACGTCCCATACCATCACCCACACTAAGGCACCACCTTAAGGTCACACAAAGTGCACTTACCATGCATACCTCAACCTTCACCAATTAATCACATAAGACATATAAGCACATAAGCCAACAAGTCACTTCATAAAACTAGAACACTCATCAAATG
>JAJOOR010044731.1:0-10604 GCA_036250505.1 Solanum acaule
ATTTACCCCCCCCCCCCCCCCCCCCCCTTTTTTTTTTTCTTTCTTTTAAATCACATTTACGTACATTATGTTGGAATTTGACATAGAGTATATTAGGCTAAATTTCTTTTCGAATTTAGAACTTTTGTAATATTTTCAATTTCATTTGTTTTAGTAGTATTGACTTGATATTTCTCATTGCTAGTCATTTATTTTTAGTTAGACTTGATAGATTATCTTTTTGTAAAATATTTACATAATTTATAATATTAATTTTTTTGTAAACATATAATTTATGATGTTCATAGAAATTTTGTACTTTTAGTTTTTATTATTAATTTAATTAATATATACTAATTTGAAAAAATAAATAATTTATTGTTTATAATATTTGTTAAGAACACATGTTTGTTGATTAGTATATTTTTAAAAGATAATATATATATATATATATACTATTCAACATAAAGTCTTTTATTTATCTATTATAAAATTTTAAATTTTAGAGAATTAACTTTAATTCTAGAAATTTGATATAACCTTATGATTGCAATTTACAATCAAACAATATATTTATAACTACATTGTAATTACATTGTGGCAAACAAACATGTCAACGTAATTATTAGATTGTGTAATTTACTAAACTGATAATTACTATCCTAGTAATTAATTTCAATTATCTGATAGCTTTCGAAATAGATCCTAAGTAAATAATTGTGTCCAAAACAAATTAAGAAATTCAGAACTTAATTGGATTGCCGCGTGAAGTTGACTAAAAATCTGTATTTGTTAGCCTCACATCAAGGCCCCAAGAAATTGCTTTAGTGATCGACATGACCCTGATAACATATACCCAACTTGAAAATCCCAAGTTAATAAAAGAACTTATTACTCAATTTCGGTCTTTGTGTGATATAGTTTGATTTAACACATTAAGTATCTCGTTAAAATTATAAAATATGATCCAACAAAGTCATAGATATTTGTATAATTAAAAATTATCTCATTAAGATAGATACTTAAATTTTAAAGTCAAATTATTTCTCAGCTCTATTTGTCCCAAATTTGTGTGAAACATTTGAATGTTAAGTTTGTTGAAATAAAATTTATAAATTTATTTACATAAGAAAAATACTATGAATTACAATGATCAATAATTTAAAGTATTTAAAGGACATGTATATAATTAAAAGAAGAACTTGATTAACTCTAGAAAATTTAACCATGCCACAAAACTTATAGAATAAGCAAGTAAGATATTATTAAAAAGGGACAAATTAGAAACTAGTAGTGAGGGGCATTGACCTTTCTTTGAACTAATATTCCACAGAACACCCCCCCCCCCCACCCCCCAAACAAAAAAAAACCCTACCCTCTTTCCTCTATATATAACCAATGGAGCTTTGTGAAGTATATCTTACTAATATATAATAATGGCAGAACCAGTGCTCCATTTACAACATGGCAAAAACATGGATTGTGAAAAGAAGGGTGTTTGGTCTCCTGAAGAAGACAAAAAATTGATTGATTACATCACTAAACATGGTATTTGGAATTGGAGCCTGATGCCCAAATATGCAGGTACCCTTTCGCTAGCGTTTGATCATAAATTTTTCAAAAAACATAAAATCTTCATCCTTACTTTTTTGTTGTTTGTTACTATTATTTTTAGGGTTTCAGCATGTAATAATAATAAATAGAAAGAGATACTGCTTAGGCTTATTATATGTATGTACATGCAGGGCTATCAAGAAGTGGAAAGAGTTGTAGACTGAGATGGATGAATTATCTGAGGCCTGATCTAAAGAGAGGACCATTTCACCCTGAAGAAACACAAACAGATCCCTTGGTAACAGGTCACAATTAATTACCTTCATTTTTCATCGTCCAAAATGTGATTAACTAAATAAAAGTGTATTCTCTCTATTAATGTATTACCTATGAATTCATGAAGATCAACTTTAGCTAAAAGACTATATTTATATTTACAAATTCACTATAAATAATTTATTTAGTTTCTAGAATTTGACACCTATAAATTCAAAATTATGAATACACCTCTCTCATTTAATTCCCTCCATCCCTAAATGATCAACTCAAACTAATTATAATTAATTTTATGTTTTGTTGAAGGTGGTCAGCTATAGCTAAAGAACTGCCCGGTAGAACAGATAATGAAATCAAGAATTTCTACCACACACATTTAAAGAAAAAAATTGAAGTGAAACCTAAAGTAAGATCCAAAAAGGAGGAAAAAGCTAAACAAATAGCAAAGATGAGTCAAAAGAAGCCTTTGTTAACTACTTGTCCAATTCAAGATCCAGCATGCAGTACTACTCCTAGTCCTGATGATCAATCACTTGCCAAGTCTTCCCCCTCTAGCTTCATCACATTTGATGAAACTTACGAAATCTCAGATTTCTTTGAAACATCGATCGGATCAAGACAACGATCGAGATGTTACTTCAGTTGTCAACGATCAAAATATAGACAGTACATTATCGTTATCAAGTCTTGATTTGTTCATAAAAGAGTTACGGATACAAGTGTTGGTTGGGGCTATATATGGCAGCAAACAATCTGAAGCCCTAGAATATGAATCCACTTATTCACAAGGTTCAATTACTTTTTATGTACGCTTTTTCTTGTCCACTATTGCTCCGACTCATTTTCATTCTCTTCATTTTCCTCTAGTTTCTGTTTTGATTGGTGACACATAACATAGGTTAAATTTAATGGCTAAGATTTAATTGATCAAAGTAAATATATAATCACGATTTAGATAATAAATATGTTATATTAATTTATTATTTAAATTATAGTTAGAGATTTACTTTGATCAATTAAATCTTAATTTGTCATTAAATTCAATCTATATTATGTGTTACTAATCAAAGTAGGAATATTTTGGAAAAAACGGAAAGGATGGAAATGAAAAGGAGCCGGATCCTTTATGAGTTGATGTACCATAAATCTATATCTATATATGGAGTATGTAGTTGCAATAAGAAATATCCTTTTGGAGATATCACTAGTTAGCCAGTACCAATATATGTTAAGCATCAGTTGAAATTTCATCACTCATCATGCATTCTATTAATTAGTCCTTTTTTTTTTCTTCTTAAAATTACTTTTTCTTTGGTACCTAAAAGTAAAAAAAATAAACTAAACGATTAACAATCCATGTGCTCTTGAAAATTTCTGGTTCTTCTCTCTTAAGATCTCCATGATGTCATAAAAAATAAATCGCAATCACAAATAAAATATGAAGAAATAAAGTTTTATTGATAAATATTGTGGGTACAAATCTGTTGATCCCTTAATTCTTCTCTCTTAAGATTTTTCCATAATTCGAAGATTGTTAGTGGCATATTTATCGAACTAGGATGATTTAGAGTTGAGCTCCATGAAATAATTTGTGGATCTTTTTGAAGTATTTGATTATCAAGGAGAGTAACATATTTTGATCTCTTTATGAATATTCCAAGAGTTGATGGGATATTCAATATTTTGATTTTTATAAATACCCAAAAAAATTTAAGATATTTTTAGATGAACATGTTGTGCCAATCATGATCAAAGGTAGAGTTCTTATGTCCTCTAATTATGAAAGTTGGGTATTTGATAATATTATTCTTCAACCTGTTTTTAATTCTCTAAGGGAGATTCAATTAATCCTGTGTGAAGATTGTATTCTTCCTTGTGCTTTCTCCCAACTTGGCAATGTTGTTCCATCTTCAGCTAATTGATGTCTGATGATATATATGATTCACTTGTCGGACACAATAACGAAAATAACTTTTAGCGGCAAATAAAAATGCACATTAATTAATAAGAAATATTAAAACCTTTAGCAACATTAGTTAATTGTCATTAGATCCAATGTCGCTATATGTTTTAACAACATTTACTGCTAAAATATAATTGTCTCTAGCATATAATTACCTCTAAAAAACATATTTAACGATAATTAATTAATTATTGCCGTTAATTAATCATCACATAAAATTATTTTGGAAAAATCACCCCACATATATATTTAAGAGACAATATTACGGATTTTAAATTTACTTTTTAAATATTACTACTTATAACATTTTAATTATGAGTTATAACATATCATTTTTATTAAAAATTAATTAATTCAATTTTATTAAATAATTAGTCTTTTTATAATTTAATTAATAGGTTATATAAATAAAATTAAAATAGAGAATCAATCATAATTATCTAATACACATTTTTAGGGATTTTTTACTGTCACATGTCAACTATCCACCCCCACCACGTTTCTGTCCAATTCTCACGCTATCACCCCCACCCCCACCGCACGTTCAAACTGTAAGAATTCCTTTCTCACCATATTCATCTTCTTCTTCACTGTTCAACCGTAAATCTCTCTCACCATATTCTTCTATGTTCACTCAAAAGAGAATCAAATCTTCATCAAAGTACTACGAAATTAGATACACATGTCGAAGAACACTCCTAGAAAGAGCCCAGATTAGTAGAGGCGAGTTCTAATATTGATTTTGAGGCTCCAACTTTTAATATATTGTCTCAAACTCCGCCGCCGACCAACAAGAATGTAAATCCGGTGAACAGACGTGTTACCCCTCAAAAGAGGAAACAAAGCCCATGAAAAGGAGAAGAAAAGAGAAGCAAAGAAAATTGCAACTCCTCCTCCAAATCGGAAGGGACAAAAAAGAAAAGGAAAAATCGTGGAAATTCCTTCGAATTCTGACTCAAATTTTGTAAGCGAGAAAAAATGAAAAAAATCAATAAATATGGATATGGGTGAGTCATCAAAACCCTCCAAAAGAAGAGCAACAATGGGCAATAATTTGGAAATTCCAAAGTCAAAAAAGGGTAAAAAAGTTGTGAGGGTAAAATTTTTATTTAAATTATTTTCTCAATTATTCTATTTTTCTTTCATTCATTTTTTTAAAATCATTTTCCGAACGAAGTGCAACAATGTGTATAAAATTTATATGAAAGTCGTATTATATAGTTCATCTTATGTTTTAAATTGGTATCCAATCATTTGAATGAGTATATGTTTGGCATGAAATTGTTATGATTTCTTGCATTAATATCTATATGCATTGGCATAAATATGATATAAATTTGGTGTGTCTTTTCTAACATTAGTATAAATTTTGGAGTCTTAATGAAGTTGATGAAATGCTACACACTGGTTAGTAGAATTATCTTTTTCAAACCGTTTCTTTATGCATATTATTTTGGCAAGAAGTTTGTTTAATGTTGGCATGAAATTGCTATGATTTATGCATCTATATGTATATGCCTTCTCATGAAATTGATATTATTCTGTGGCATTATGGAAGAAGCAAGAACGATGATGACGCAATTAGTGAGAGTGAAGTAACTGGAGCTGTTGCTAGCAAATTTGGCGGACCCAACATAGCAAAAGAACATGCCCCGGATACTACCAATTATCCTACACCAAGACCATAGAAACAAAATTTGAAATAGTTGATTGTAGCTTAGACTCTTAATCCTTACATGTGGTTTAATTTTTGGATGATGTATATTTCTTTTTGCTACAGTTTTTGACAACAATATAATTTGCCCTGTTTTTCATTGTTAGATTTATTCTTCACAATTTCATACCAGTTGAATACCGACTTCATACATTTCTGTTAGTCTTTAGCTTAAATTTTGAGTTTGATACAAAGTGTATACAAATTGGATATTAACATTAGTCAGAGTTATATTAAATTTTTAGTTTTGAAAACAACTCATAAACATAGTATACAACAATTCTATACAATGTTGCACTTAAGTTTTCCAAATCAATAGCAATTTGATACAACATTAACTAGTTTTAGATTGACAAATTTTGTTGAAATCTCAATTACATCTTTTTGCTACGGTTGTTTGACAACAATATAATAACTTGTTTTTTCTATTTTTCAATTGGGATACCAAATGCATATCAATTGGATACAATAATAATTAGTTTTAGGTTGACTAATTTAGTTGAAATATCAATTTCATCTTGATGTTTCTATTTTTCCAATGGGACATTAGGTGGAAATTAAATGGACACCAATTAAAAATTACATTAAATAGTTTTTGGGTGACGTACTTTGTATCCAATTGATCTCCAAATTAAAAATTAAGAATGACACCAAATTGGTATCCATATAGGAAGAATAAATCTGACAATGTAAATTACCTTATACACATAGTATACAATAATTTTTTTTTCCACTGGCATACCACTTGTACACAAAATGCACACCAATTGGAAATTTCATTAATTCAAATATTAATTACATGTTTTTAAAATTAGTGGTCACATACCAAATGGATATCATTTTCATATTTAAATCTGTCTTGATTATTCTGATCGTTACCAATTGCATACCAGCATGAATTAATCAGTTTTCACTTTATATTTGAAAAATAATGAATACACAAAAACGATTAAGTAGTACACATAATAAATGTTCTTAAATGATAATTCATCAGCTGAAAAGACAAAATAAATCAAAACATGAGTTTGACACAATTAAACAACCAAATCAAAATAAAAATAAATTATGACTTTTTCGCTGCAGGGTAATTTGGACATATCTTCCAGTTGTGTCCCTCCCGACGACATGTACTGCACGTAACTTTAGACCTCTTGAATTTCACATCAGCAAACCCCTTCTAACGTTCAAGTTGTGGTCTCCCTACAGTTCTTTTTGAACCAGGCGACAACAATTTATGCTCCAACACATAACTTGGTATATCCACATTTTATATACCTATTTCAAGCAAAAAGTCATCATTGATTCATACAACTTTCATAACAAAAGAATACCAAAATTATACCATTTCCAACTTGTAATTGTCATTTACTAAATAATCAGTATATAAAATTTATTCCATATTACGCCCAAATCCATACAAATATAATATAAAAAAAAAAGTTCAATCATACCAGATTCACAAATTTCATACCAATTGTTTGTACACATTCTATACATATTTCATCACTGATTCATACCAAAAGAATACAACAATTATACCATTTCTAACTAGTAATTTTCATTTATTATAAATAAACAGTATTCAAAACCACAAATCGTACCAAAAATAATATCAAATTCCATACATGTCTAACATATATAGTATACCAATTTCAATCAAATTTTATGTAATTTTTTAAACCAGAAACATACCGAAAAATGAAAAATATTTCATACCCAAAACTAACAACGGTAGACATTAAAAAACACCCCAATTTTTTTGCAATCAATTACATAAAAAATTCAGAAAAAACACTAATCTGAAGGATCCCATCTACCACCATGTTTTATTAATATTGATAAGAAACCGCTCATTACAAGAAAATGACGATTATTGAAGAAAAATAAATTCGATGTAGACGAGAGTGATAACTAAGAATACTGTTTGAATGAATCAGACAAGAGAAAATATTGAGAAGAGAGAGAAACTGTTGAAATTATGTTGAAAATAAATCTGTTTGAAAAAACTGTTTTGAGATAAAAAAAAAGGAAAACAAATATTCTATTTTGTTATGATTCTCCTATTTTTATGCATCCTTTAATTATCATTAATATTTTCAAATTATTTGTTACTCCAAGTTCAAACTAATTGATTTTTACTGTTTTTTTAAATCTTTTTTTAAATAAGTGAAAATGTTATAACCTGTAATTGTTTATTATTATAACTTGAAAGTTAAAGAATAATGTTATAACTTATAATTACTAGTTCTATAAATGTTAATGATAATTATTTATGTCTTTAAGAATACCCTCTCCAACTGCATTATCCAGAGGCAGAGCCACCTTAGGTGAGGGGTGGTCCGGTGCACACTCTTTGCAGGGAAATTGTATGGTGTACAAAAGTTAAATGTTACTAGCTATTATAAGTGAGTATTTAATTTTGCACCCTTAACACAATTGAAAAGAAAATTTGCAAGATCTTTAATAAATTTCTGACTCCAACCTTGACATTATCGGGGTTATAACCTTTATTGCATTCATCAGTTCGTTAAGTTTGAATTTACCTAGAGGACCATTGCCCATCCAATTATCCTACCAAAAGAAAATATCATAGGATATAGTTTTCACTGGTTTATCATTTTTCATTATCTCAATCTATCCGATCCACTTGTCCTTTAAATATAGCGTATAAATATAACTGTACCTTTTCAGGATAAACAATACATGCACTAATCTACGGGCATACTAACAAATAAAATACTTTATATATATAACATGTAATTTGAATTTATTGGATGTTTCCTAGATCATATTTTATATGGTCATAATTAATTGAGTATGAAGTATGAAATGAAAAAGAAGAAATTATACCTAGCGCATGATATATTGACCAAAAATGAAATAACAAAAAAATGATTATAATTCTAAGTAGCTAGATTTTATGAGGAGACTAGCGTTGACGTCTAAATTTGTTTTATTATATCTTGGAAAAGAAGAGAAAACAATATATTTTGCTGAAGTAATTTTCTTTATTCACAATCCGATATATATACAGCTTGATACAAATCAATCTAGCCTAGCTTTAGGTAAGAAATCGTGATCCCCAATTAATGGGATTTGATCTACTAATATGGAAACTGAATATACAAGAATATATGTACAAGATATGTATTTCTCAACACTCCCCCTCAAGTAGGAGAGTGAATATCATGAACTCCCAACTTGTTGCGCAATGTTACAAATTGATCTTTTCCCAAAGCCTTTGTAAAGATGTCTGCTAATTGAAAGTGTGTAGGAACATATGAAGGACTTATCAGTTTTGCTTGCAACTTTTCTCGAACTATGTGACAGTCTAAATCAATATGTTTTGTTTGCTCATGAAAGACTGGATTCGCTGCAATACGTAAGGCAGCTTGATTGTCACAAAATAGTTTTGCAGGAGTCACATTTGAGATCCTTAAGTCTTGAAGTATATAGCTTAACCATGTAAGTTCTAAACAAGTGTTTGCTATAGCTCGATACTCCGCCTCTGCTGATGATCTAGAAACAACTAATTGTTTCTTTGATTCCCATGAGATAAGTGAATTTCCAAGAAAAATACAGTATCCTGTGACGGACCTTCTTGTGGCTCGACAACTACCCCAATCTGAATCACAAAAGGCCTTTAAAATAAGATTGTTTGTGGAAGGAAATAACAAACCTTGACCAGGAGTACCCTTGATATACTTGAGAATTCGCACAGCAGCATCCCAATGAGGTTTTCTAGGCTCTTGCATAAATTGGCTAAGTGTCCGAACAAAATAGACAATTTCAGGCCTTGTGACGGTGAGATAAATCAATCTACCAACTAGTCTTCTGTATTTTGTTGGATCATTCAGTACAATTCCATCTGTAGAAGTTAGCTTCAAATTTTGTTCCATTGGAAACTTTTCAGGCCTTGCTCCTAAGATTCCTGAATCTTGCAAAATGTCTATTGCATATTTTCTCTGAGACATAAAGATGTCCTTTTTTGAACGAGGAAACTCAATACCTAAAAAATACTTCAACTCTCCAAGATCTTTAATGCGGAAGCGTTTGAGAAGAAACCTTTTGATGCGTTTAATTTCTTGAAGATCATTTCATGTGAGAAATATGTCGTCAACATAGATAAGTATTGTTGTGAATGATGAACCTTTCGCCTTGGTAAAAAGGGAATAATCAGCCTTTGATTGTTGAAAACCAGCTTTACGGATAGCTTCTGAAAATGTGAGAAACCAATTTCTCGATGCTTGCTTAAGGCCATACAAAGATTTGTGAAGTCGGCATACAGTGTTCTCCCCCTGTTGGCGCAGACCTGGTGGAGGTTCCATGTACACCTCTTCACGTAGGGCTCCGTGAAGAAAAGCATTTTGGACATTTAATTGAGAAGTGAACCAATTTCTAGCAGAAAGAACTGTAAGTAGACAACAAAGTGTCGTGAGTTTTATTGTTGGAGAAAAAGTTTCTTGATAGTCGATTCCCTCAATCTAAGTATATCCCTTTGCGACAAGACGAGCCTTATAACGCTCAATCGTTCCATCTGATTTGTATTTTATTTTATAAACCCATTTGCATCCAATGGGTTTCTACCCAACAGGGAGTGGAACTAAGCTCCAAGTCTTGTTATCTTTTAATGCTTATAATTCAGCATTCATGGCTTGTTGCCAATGTGGATCAAGAACAGCCTGAGCATATGATGAAGGTTTTGTGTGACCTGTAATGTTAGCTAGGAAAATGCAATGTGCTGAAGATATGCGAGAGTAAGAATGTCACGCCCCGAGCCTACACCCTGGACGTGGCCGGCACTCGAAGACCATTACTGGTCCCCAAGCGAACCCTCATCCTGGCTGACTCCAAGCGGAATACTAACTTAAGCATACAAGAGCTTAAAACTGAATAAGAGTTTATAAACTCAACTTTACAAATCTTTAACTCAAAAGAAAACTCTGTATAATAGAATATATATACAACTCGCCATAAAAGGCAACTTTAGTCTTCAAAACATTTAGCAAAATAAATGAAGAGACTTCTGAAACTCTACTGTCTATCTATGAAGCCTCTAACTGATAAAGATGGAAGCCGGGACAAGACCCATGACCTCCTAACAACTGATACAACTGA
>JAJOOR010044733.1:0-14525 GCA_036250505.1 Solanum acaule
TCGGTAACAAATAACTAATTTTTGTTTAGAGAGCAAGTGAGCAAGATTCGAACTTTAGTTGTTATCAATGAGAGAAGTAACTAGGGTGTATGTGTTCCCCATAAGCTCATAACGCGGTAATCCTAGTAATAGCAATCATTTCCTAGTGTATTACATGCAAAGTGATAAGTTATGTATCCCTAAATCCTTGGTCCGGCAAACAGAGAATTTGACCCCGCACCTTGGTCCGGCTACGTGTGTATAATTTACTAACCCTTACCTTTACCTCATATTAGACATCACATCAATATATGGCTTAGTTTTTCACCCTCGCACCAATTGACATTAGACTATTAGATAGTATCACACTAAATCTATGTTGATAATTCTTTTCTTATAAACTACCTCCTTGGTCAGGCAAGTAGCAACAAGGCGAGTTCTAAGGTTTGCAACCGTTAAAAAGACTTTTAAATGGAAGAATTATCAATGCATGCAACAACACTATTCAAGAATTACTTAGTTATTATTCATACTTTGTTAATTACTCATGGTTCCCACAACCCTAGATACTAGCAAGAACACAATTCATATTGTTAGAAGAAGAATTCATGAACTTACATAATGAATAGAAGAAACCCGTAATCTCCAATTGAAATTCAAAGCAAGAATCTTTATAAGCAAAAATTAGGAAATCAAATTGCTAATGTTTGCAAGTTAATTCCCAAGAACACACCAAGAACTAGAGTTAAACAATAGTGGCTAACCCCTAAAAAATGAGGTTTACATACCCTATTTATAGAAAACATAGTCCTAAACAAAAACGAAACAAAATAAGGAAATAAAGTTTCTGGACGCAGTTTCGATCTATGACACTGACCTACGGACCGTGGATTGCCCTACGGTCCGTAGGTCCCTTCCGTGGTTTGGGACTTAGGCATTCTTCCAAAGCTCAAAATCTTCAACTCTCTGTAACGATTGACGGATCAGCAGGACGGATAGTGACTCGATCCACGGTTTGTGGATCCTCCTTCGTAGTTCCATACTTAAAATTTTAAAATCAGGTATTGGAACCCCCTTCTTTGAATCATTTGACGGACCTGCAGGATGGCCATTAGGTCGACTTACGATCCATCGTTTGTAACCGTGGTTCCACACTTGGTCAAGAATTCCATGATTTTCCTTCAAGCCATGCCTGTCCATTTACGCCTACCACCTACCGATAGTGATTGGACCTACGGTTGGTAGGTTACGTCCGTAAATGAACTTTTCTGTAATATTCTTCAACTGTGTCTCTCAACTTCCACGTCCGAACTTATTTACTGCAAACAAGATAAAAACACATTAGTACCAATACAAATAGGCTCTAGACACACACAACTCTTAAGTGAAATATATTAAAAATACCGTAAACTCAAGGTATATTAGCACTCTCAACTTAAATTCGTTGTTTGTCCTCAAGCGACACAATAAGACTCTAAACGACACTTGTGTAGAAACATCCATTCAAACTCAGGCAATCACATACAGTTAGTGCTCAATACCATAGGCTTGCCGTTATTTTCACTGCTTAGACTTTCCAAACTAGTTGCTAGGATCATTATAGGACTTTCTTAGCTTGTAACGTAGGCTCAAGGTCAGGTGTGGTACATTTGGGTACTTTTTAGTGACTTTTTTATCTCCTTGACATTACATTGAGTATTTACCTCTTTCTTGACCTATTTTTGGCATATTATAATTTCACTTTCTTTCCCTTACTCTTTGCAACATGGATGTGGCTTTTGATTTTTTGACTCTTATTTTGCACTTTCTTCTTTTTCTTTCACTTCATTTTTCTTTTGTTTCTTTCAAGACTTCATCACACAACTCTTTTCATACACTTTTTTCATTTGGTTTTCTCTATCATAACCACCCTCAACTTATGCATTTTGCATTAGTTGAGGTGCACAATGTCTGATGTCGGACCAGGGTAAAGATCAAGGTCACTTTTGACTTAGCCACCCTTAACATAGGCTTCTGGCCTAAGTCAAGGTGCACATGTCCAAGGAGGGACCGGGGCCAAGACAATATTTTAAGGGAAGGTGAGTTAGGTGAATCAAACGAAATGGTCAATTTTAGGCTCAAATATTTGGATCAAAAGGGTATAATGCTACCATTTGGTTAGATCATTTTAGGCTTAAGAAGACTAATTTGCACAATGGCCTATGATCACTTCCCAACTCCTACCCTAGATTATCCTAGCAGGAAAAATGGGGCAAGTTCTAGATTGGCACAATACTGTCTGAACATTAATCTATCCTGACACTCTTGGCACCTTGTTTCATTATCAGATTATCATATTACCCAGTTCAAGTTTTAGCTTAAGCCATGAGATCAAATTGATTCTTTATCATGTCATACTCAGAGCCAACACATTCGACTCATTCTAGCCTACATATTTTAGCACATATCACAAGTTTTGGCGGATATCAATTTTTTATTCATTATGCCATCATGCTTTTTTTTTCATGCTTCTACACACACAATCCGAACACATGTCGGTTCAATAGGAATTAAAACAGTCTCTTGAGGTAAAAAGAACACAGGCAAGGAAACCTCAAGAGAGGACTATGAGTTGGGTTTACTTAGACTTCACCCTATCACTCATAATTTGTTTACCCCACCCCAACAAAATAAAGTGCTATTTTCCTCAAATCACACAAAAATAAGCAATAAAGAGTAGGGTGAAGGTGAAGCAAACCTATGTCGCAAATGAGCCGAAGAACTAACAAGCAGGTGGGTTCGATTTCTCGGAGCCCGCTGGATCAACATGGGGAACGCCATCAGTAGCGCTCCAATCTATCATCGCAACACCATTAGTAGTGCTCACATCATTTCTCACATCAGCAACAACCTCAGTAGTGGGCACAGAACTCGAGGCCCCAACAACACCCTCACTCACCCGCTGCTGGTGCAACTCCTCATCCACAATAGAAGCTCTCCTAGCCTTAGTAGTCTACTGGCACTCCCTCTTCTTTGCCCTCGCATCCTCAGTGGCATCTGAAGTGTGACTTGAATGGTGCATCTTCACTCAGGCACGGGTGGACTCGGACTACGGTGTGTCCTCATTGTAAAGATCATCTAACACCATATATTCTAACCGTGCAGTAGGGGCGGACTCTGGCACATCAATGGGTGGAGCTAGGATGGCATCAAGATCGGCCTGAAGACTATCCAACTCAGTCTGGAAAGAGGAGATATCTGTCGTGGGTGATGGTCGCTCGTGGACTCTCAACTCAAAGGCATCCAGGCGCTTATTAACAGTCTGGACCTTCAGGTCCATAATGTGCCCCATCCTGGCGTCAGACTCTAATATAGACCGGTGCATCCAAGGCTTTATATGCTGAAGTAGTGTGGCCATTTGTGCCTCCAATTTTTTGTACATGGGCAAGGGCCATGACAACGGATCCTAACGAGGGGGTGGCTCTGGATGAGCTAGGGGCCCGACTGGTGGCCTGCGATGAGGAGGCCGGGCCATCATCAGTAGTGGATGGATGTACGGTGTCTGCACGCTGTATCTGCTCCACATCTGCAACCAAATCTACACCCAGTGGCGGCACCTCAACCTGTGGCTCTCGTCGTGGCGCAGCTATGTTGGCCTCATCCCTGATCAGGCCGATGTCTAATGTTTTTGTTGCCTGTACCAGCTTGTCATAGTGCCAAATGGGTACCCGAGTATCGCTACACAGCTGAAAGATAAGGCATGGAAACGGTAGAGTGGTGGTCGTCCAAAATGTCCGCTCATGGATCTCCGGAAGCAGCATGCGGGCGAAGTCTATCTCAAACCCAGGTACCAATGCCGCAACCATAACCGTTTGATCCCACGTCAGCGCGTTGTCTGCCTGAGTAGGAGACACCCTGTTTCACACTAATAACTAGAAGAACTTAGCCACAAAATTCAAAGTGGCCTTCTTGATTCTCATTTGTGGTGTGCTCACCCACTCGGTGCGCTCTTCGTCCGTAGCGATGTGACTGGCCAACCAATGTAATACGACCTCCCTCTACTTTGCATTCTGCTAGAACACCCTGCTCCGTAAAATATCCCATCTATAGTCAAATTCGGCTGTGTTGACTGCCCAAGTACGGGCTGGACCGTAGAGGAACCGGTGGATGGTGTTCTCAGATATGTCTATAGAGAACACCCGGACTAGTGTGGCTGTGAGTGGTGCTTGGGCTGCGGGATTTAACCATTTATGGATAGAGCCTCGGAGGGTGGTAGTGTAGGAGGTGTAGAACTCCCTCACGATTTCCCTGCTATATACCTCCGGGTGTCGGGTCATCCACTCACACTGATGCTTTTGGAAGAGTCGGTGGATGTCGAACATGGTATGGAGCTACTTGTGAGTACGATGCGCTCCTCATTGATCAACCTGGCCATATTCCCCTTTTCATTTATCATCTTGGCATCCCTGAATATTTGCCACTAGACCTCAACACACTATCTATTAAGCTCATCAACAACCGGAGTAGGGCCGGTGTTTGGTGGCATCGAAATATCACCTGCACTATCCATCTCAGAAAAGGAGGCATTAACGCCAGCCGAACTGGAGCCATGGGCGGAGCCGAAGCCTGAACCTGAAGAAGAAGCAGACTCAGAACCAGTCGGGTAACCGATCAGTGTATCCTCCTCATCAGACTTGGAGGTAGTGATAACGTCGGTAACCCCCTGCCGGGCTTGATTCCGTGTGGTGCGTAGTGCGGTAGGGGATGTCCTACCAATGGGATAGACATATGCGGGGTCATTCGCCGCCTCAGTATCTTCGTCAATTAGGCAACGGGTTGTGCCACTAATTTGGACCTACCCCTTGCGGCGAAGGTCAGAGCTTTTCTCAGAGCCATGGTACCTATGGAGGGTGAATTAGTACCGATATAACCCCATAACACACTCGAAATTTTTTTAGAACCAAGAATGAACCAAAACAAAAACGGAAAAAAAATTCAGGATAGTAGCTGAACTGCTAACCCACAGTGGATTCCTACGGTCCGTGGATGGATCCACGGTCCATAGGTCCCCTCCGTAGTTCAGAGGACCCAAAAGATGGGTCGCTGATGTGAACCACGGATGTGCTGAATGGTCCATAGATCGATCTACGGACCGTAGTCCACCTTCATGTTTCCACATTTAGCATCTATTGGTTTTGTGCAGACCCACGGACCCGACCTATGGTCCGTAGATTGAACTACAGTCTGTGGACGGGGTCTAGTGGGTCGAGACAGTGCCAGGTATCGGACAATTTTTCATTCAAAAGCCAATTTCATTCATCTATTCAGTCAATCCTAGGTCTATTCATGCATTTCAACATAAAAAAAGATAGTTCATCATTCTTAGGGTCTCAATTATACGCATTTTTAACTCATTCTTTAAATGACACGTGAAACCCTAAGTCAGAACAGACACTTTAGACCATTTAACAAGCTTTGTGTAACCTATAAAATTGACACACATTCACATTCTATCGTCCCAAGGGTGATTCAAACATACAATTCATGAAGAGTACACAAAATATTACACCCAAGGTCAAGATCCACTTCATGACTTTCAAAAACAATAATGAATCGTAATTCAGAGTTAAAGGGAAGTTGGTTACCTTTCAAGCAAAGGAAGTGGGTGATTGTGTGATGATTTTAGACTCCAAAAACTTCTTACTAGCCTTAGACACAGAACCCAAACACTGGAAACTTTGGAAAATGGGAAATGAAAGAATTTGGGAAAGAGGAAAGTGATTTGGGAATTTAGGGAAATGTAAGGGGAGTGATTTGTGGGATTTGGGAGTAATATGGAGGGATTTTAGGAGAGGAGGGGTTGAATAACGGTTGGGAGGGAGTTTGGGTAATGGGGGTGTATTTAAAAATGAAGGGTTTTATTTAAATAGATGTTCGGGTCGGGTAAAGTGAAACTAGGGTTTGGACCCACGAGACCCTGTCTACTGTCTGTAGGGTGACCTACGAATCGTAGATCGGGTCCGTAGGTTACTTTCATACTTAGACAAATTAGAGATCTTACCTGGGATCTAGGGACACCATTCACGGTCTGTGGATGGATCCACAGACCGTTGATGGGGTCCGTAGACCTCTGCACAATCCTTTTTCTGCAGATTTTACTTTTCATCCCTGCACATATAGCAATCGTTAGGCCTTTCTTTTTACATTTTCTGGACACTTTATAGACAAGGACCCTATGCTAAATCTAGCCAACACTAAAACAAAAAAAATACCAATCAAAAAATTACAGAAAGTCAACTAAACAAAGAAAACTCCTAAATCGAAAAGAAAAACCTATAGTTGGCTAGATTGTACATCTTGGGTTGCCTCCCAAGCAGCGCTTGATTTAACGTCGCGGCATGACACATACCTTTTTATTACTCAAACGTCATCAAGATAGTAGGCCTCAACCACCTCTTGCACATTCTTCTCTTTTCCCATGTAGACCTTGATCCTTTGCCCGTTCACCTTGAACCTTGTTCCCTCATTGTTCTCGAGCTCAACCGCTCCATGTGGGAACACATGAGTGACTATGATTGGCCCGATCCACTTGGACTTGAGCTTGCTAGGAAACAAACGCAACCTAGAGTTGAATAGAAGCACTAGATCACCAACAACAAATTTACGCTTTTCGATCTTTTGATCATGATACTTCTTCATCTTGTCTTTGTACAAGGCTGAACTTTCATAAGCTCTTAAGCGAAACTCATTAGCGCCCACATAGCCTTATGCTCTAGCTCTACCGACAAATGGCAAGACTTCCCATAAACAAGTTGGTAGAGGGGACATACCTATGGGAGTCTTGAATGCGGTGCGATAGGCCCATAGAGCATCATCAAGCTTCCTTGACCAATCGGTTCTATTCGCATTCACAACCTTAGCCAGAATCTGCTTGATCTCTCTTTTGGACACTTCAACTTACCCACTAGACTGCGGATGGTAAGGAGTGGCTACATTGTGGCGAACGCCATATTTCTCAAGTAGCGCCTTGAACAACTTATTACAGAAGTGGGAACCTCCATCGCTGATAATCGCTCTAGGTGTACCAAATCTGGAGAATATATTATTTTTCAGGAATGCGGTGACACTTTTACCTTCATTTTTGGAAAGCGCAATTGCTTCCACCCACTTCGACACATAAGTAACCGAAACAAGAATATACTTCATCCCATGTGAACTCCCAAATGGACCCATACATCAAATAACTCTATCACCAATATCGGATTCATAGGAAGCTCTTGCCTCTTTGAAATTTCTTCCTTCTCTTTGGCAACGGTCACAAGCCTTGGCGAAATGATGAACATCTTTGTGGATGGTAGGCTAGTAATACCCATACTGCAAAATCTTATGCGCAGTTCGAATACCACTATGATGCCCACCAACAGACGATGAGTGACACGCCTCTAGTATACTCAACATCTTAACCTCGGGCACACATCGACGAATAATCCCATTAGCGCAACTGCGGTACAAATAAGGCTCATCCCAAAAGAACTTCTCCCCATCATGCATAAACCTTTTCCTTTAATGAAAAGACAAATTTGAAGGCATCAGATCACTTGCCAAGTAGTTAGCAAAATCTGTGAACCAAGGAATCAGATCATAAGAAGCAGCAAATACCTGCTCATTCGGAAAAGCATCATTACTTTCAGCCCCATCTCCTAGCTTGAGCATAGCTTCTTCCTCCAATCAAGACAAGTGATCGGCAACATGATTTTCTGTCCCCTTTCTATCTTTCACCTCAAAGTCGAACTCTTGCAACAACAACACTCATCTAATCAACCTCGATTTTGCATCATTTTTAGCCATCAAATACCTCAATGCAGAATGGTCAGTATGCACTATGACCTTAGTACCAAGCAAGTCAGATTGAAATTTCTCGAATGCAAAAACCACCGCAAGAAGTTCTTGTTCAGTCACTGTATAGTTCATTTGAGCCACATTTAGAGCTTTGCTGACACAGTAAATATGATGAAGAATCTTCTCTCGCCTTTGTCCCAATACCACACCAAGTGCCAATCTATTCGAATCACACATTACCTTAAATGGTTGCCCCCAATCCGGTGAAATAATGATAGGTGCGGAAAGTAGCTTTTCCTTCAACTCTCCAAATGCTCTCAGACAAGCATCATCAAAATCAAACCTACAATCCTTTTCGAGCAATTTGCACAATGGATGTGCAATTTTTGAGAAATTCTTGATGAACCTCCTATAGAAATCTGCAAGTCCAAGAAAACTTCTAACACCATTAAGGAAAATAGGTGGTGGAAGCTTTTCTATTACCTCTAATTTTTCTCTATCAACCTCAATACCCTTCTCAGAAATCCAATGACCCAGAACTATCCCCTCTTTCACCATGAAGTGACACTTTTCCCAATTGAGCACAGGATTGCACTCTTCACACCGTTTAAGTACTTCCGCCAGATAGTATAAACAACGATCAAAAGAGTCACCTACCACTGAGAAATCATCCATAAATAACTCAATAGTGTCCTTCACAATATCAGAAAATATCGACATCATACAATGCTGGAAGGTCGCTGGAGCATTACACAACCCAAATGGCAACCATTTGAAGGCGAAAGTCCTATAAGGGCAAGTGAAGGTGGTCTTCTCTTGGTCTTCCAGAGCTATGGAAATATGATTATAGCCCGAATAACCATCAAGAAAACAATACCAACCCTTACTAGCAAGTCGGTCCAACATCTGATCCATGAACGACATAGGGAAATGGTCTTTTTCTGTCCAAGCATTTAATTTCTAGTAGTCCATGCAGACTCTCCATCCAGTCACGGGCCATATCAGAACAAGCTCGTTTTTTGCATTTGGAACCACATTCATCCCACCATTCTTTGGCATACACTGAACAGGACAAACCAAACTACTATCTGCAATGGGATAAATAACTCCAGCATCGAACCACTTGATGATTTCCTTTTTCACTACCTCTTGCATAGGCGGATTTAGTCTTCTCTGGTGCTCTATACTAGGCTTGTGATCCAGCATGAGTTGAATTTTATGAGAACAAATGCCAGGAGGGATCCCAATAATGTCTGTAATAGTCCACCCAATGGCCACTTGAACCTCTTCAACACAGAAACCAATGCCTCAACTTGTGTCACATTCAAATCTGCCGCAATGATGACCAGTAAAGTACCATCTCTCCCCAAGAATAAATACCTCAAATGTGAGGGGAGAGCCTTAAGCTCCAATTTTGGAGAGTTGCGATTATTCATATCTAACTCCAATCTCTCCCCAAGAATAAATAACTCAGGTGGAGAGCCTTGATTATTCATGTGTAACTCCAATCTCTTTGGTTTTGAACGAAATTCGAACTTATCAAGTGCAGTGACCAATTCATCATAATCTTCAATACCATCACCCTCAAAATTCGTCATTAACGCTGCTAGTGCATCAACACCCAACCTCTCTTCAATAGACACCTCAGAACAACTATCTACAATATGATCCACCACTGAATGGTCTCCCAAGGACTGGTCTCCCAAGGATAATGGGAACCTCAAAATCAACCTCACAATCAAGTATCACAAAATCCGCCGGAAAGATAAAAGACTCCACTTTCACTAGTACGTTTTGGAGCACACCAATGGGCCTCTTCACAGTTCTATCAGCCATGAGATATCGCATCGCAGTTTTGGATCCCCTAAACCCAACTTTTTGTAAATAGACAATGGCATCAGATTAATACTAGCAGCCAAATCACACAACACCTTCGCAAAATGCATCAACCCGATGGTACAAGGAATAGTGAAGGCACCAGGATCCTCCTTCTTCTGCACAAGGGACCGGTTGCAATAGCACTACAATGTTGCAACCAATCATCATCTTCAAAACTCACAGCCCTTTTATTCGTCACCAAATCTATCATAAACTTTGCAGACCCAGGCATTTGCTCTAAAGCTTTTATCAATGGAACATTGATGCAAAGCTGTTTCAACATAGTGATAAACCTGCGGTATTTCCCTTCTTCATTCTTCTTGATTTTCCTCTGTGGGAATGGAGGTGGAGGTCTAGGCATGGGGACAACCTTTTGGGTTATCTCTGCTTCCTTCTCTGTAGCATCCTTGGACTCTCCAGTAACATCAATCTCTTCATCATCTTTCTCAAGCACATTTTCAACCTCAGACTGCCATACAATGCCCATCATTCTTCGCATTTTGGATAGTGTTGCTAGGAAGTGTGCTAGGCTGACGTGGGTTTACTGTAGTGGACAACTGATTCATCTGCTACTCAAGTTGCTTGATAGACACTGCATGGGTATCAACCTTTTGACCAATACCAGACAAGTTATTCCGCATCTCTTTCACATTCTCATCAGTCAAATCAAACCACTTCATCATCTTCTGCATCATATCCTCAATATGTGACATACTACCCCCAGCTTCCATATTACCAGATTCCCAATTTTGAGGAGGAACATATGGCCCAACCCTATCGGTTATGTTGCCATAGTTGTTCCAGTTGTAGTTGTTGTTGCGATTGTAGTTCCCATCCCAGATATAATGACCCTTTCGATTGTAGTTGCCATAGTTCCGACCTTGGTTTCCTTGACCTTGGCGCCATTATCCGAATTGGAACCTTGGGCGTTGTCTCGAAAACCCCCATCTGATCATTCACCACATATGTATCCTCTTCATAGTAGCATTCCTCAACCAGTGGTGGATTCCTAGTCAAATAATACACAACATTTACCTTTTCGGCATCTCTGCTGACATGCTTCAATACCAACCCCAGTTCGGTCCTCATCTGAGCCATCTCCTCACGAATGTCATCGATAGATTGATAAGGTGTAGCTTGGACTGCAAACGTGCTTCTCCCAGTATCTGACTTTCTAGTGCTCCAATCTTTGTTATTCCGAGAGATTTTCTCCAATTTCTCTGCGATCTGCTCAAAAGTGCACTCACCATATGAACCTCCAGCGATATTATCAAGCACAACCTTACTATTGTCATCCTGACTTCTATAGAAGTATTCCTTCAGCGACTCATCATCAATGCGGTGATTCAGAACACCTTTTATGAATGCAATGAACCTATACCATGAACTACTCACAGACTCCCCAAGTAGTGCCACAATGTTGTTGAGTTTTTCTTTGTGGTTCAGCTTCTTTGACACTGGGAAATACTTTGCCATGAACACCTTATGCAATTGATCCCATGTGTGAATCGAGTTATATGGGAGCTCAGTAAACCACACAACAGCTTCACCGGTCAATGATATAGGGAATATTTTCAACCCAATGACATCTATGTCCAATTCCGTTCGACCTACGCAACTCTTGCAAACAATCCTCAACTTGGCCATGTGCCCATGTGGATCCTCCGATGCCAAACTAGAGAACAAACCCCTCGTTGTAAGCATCTACCTCAGACTGCTAGTAACCACAAATGTATACCCCGGAGGTAGAACAATACGCCCTTCGGATTCAATGGTATTGAAGTCGACCTTATAATTATCACGCAACCTTGGTTCTTGTAGTGGGTTTTTCACCCTCAATGCATCTCCAAGAAGATTTTCACCCTGAACCTTAACATTCTCATTATCAACCCTAGGAGGCTGCAACTCAGCTCCATCACCTAGATTTCCTCCGATAGGATTGACTGGGACACCTTGATTATTCATCTTTCGCAAAGTTCTATTCAATTCTGGATGGTAAGGAGTTAGTGGTTCATCTCGATGTCGTGTACTTGGCATACACTAGAGTAGAAACCTGAGAGAAACAAAAACAAAAGAAAAAATAAAAATTAGGAAATAATTGACTGAAGTTCAATAATGTAGTTAAACTTAATCTAAAAGCCTTATTCCCAGGCAGCGACGCCAAAATTTGATACGCTCAAATTACACCTCCCTAAAGAAGTATAAGCGATCATTATCAAGTAAAGAACCCAACTTGTAGATTGGGGTTGATCCCACGAGGAATATGGTTTAGACTTAACTTTAACTTACGATTATATTCGTTTAGTCAACGTATTTCTGAGACAAGTAAGTGTCATGACCCGAGTCTAGTCCCCGGATGCGACACGGCTGACTCGACCCCGAAGGGGTCTCATACAAGCCTCATAGCATTTCATTGCATTCGATATAGAAATAGTGTGGAATTAAAACTCATTTAAATCCAAAATAACAAACTTCATTAAAAGAGGAACTTGAAATACAACGGAAGTCTAAATCTCACTTGGCCAACTAAGACACAATCTTTAAACGTACTAGGGACACATCCCTTTCCAATTCAAAAACAACTACTAAAATGTCTAGTACATGAAATAAGGAAACATAAGTCTTGTCCCCGAATTATGAGGACATGCCAAGTCTTGGAAGAAAAGCAGTCCAACACTTCGAACTAGCTAGGATGAATCACTTGCCTGAACCTACACTTGTAGTAAAACAAGAAGAAATATCAATTAGTACACAGAAATGTACTAAGTATGATGACCATGGAAAACATGCTTTAAAAAGGGGACATTTTGGTTGGAAAACATGCTTTAAAAAGGGGACATTTTGGTTGGAAACCATGCATTATGCCACTTTTTAGAAACATCATGTACAATAACATAAAAGTCATTATATACAAGCATTAACATCGTATAAGTCATAACTGCGCACTTAAACAATATCACATGGAAACCATTACCTTTACATTGGACCTTCACCTCAAGCAACCCTTATGCTATGCCTTGTGCAATGTATGGATAGCGTCCCATACGACCATCTATACTAGGGCACCACATTAAGGTCACCAAAAGTGAACTCATCATTCCTTTCTTTTGACCTTTGCACAATATCTATTCATAAGAGACATATCATTTCATACGACATGACAAGGGAAAATAACTCATAATATAACCCAAGTATAGCATTCATATCACATTAAGCATTTAAGAGCCAACATTCTTTAATAACCTCATTTAGAACACATTCATGTCATATTCATTAAGATTTAGAGAAACTCACTATGACCCTCTTAAATAATACTCGTGCAATGTATAGGTAGCATACCATACTACTACCTACAATTCGTAGAACCTATCAAGAACCCACAATGAAATATCACATGATGGGAAGTAAGCATTTAACCGACATAGACCATGAGAGCTTGTCATGGAATCCGGTGTCATAAATCCCCACACCGTAAAGAGGTGGTCTACTTGCCTAAAGAAGACCGGTTCATATAGCTTAGGTGGATCCACTAGCTAGACCTATGCGGGAACATAGTTTATGGGATAAGATAGACGATCATTGAAACTCATGCCTAACTTTGGGGGAGTTTCCATCTAACCAAATCCACTCGGTGCTTAACCTACATTACCATAGAATAGTTCATTACCTTGTCATTATCATATATGAGGGGTGCCATTGGCCTACCGATCCAATTCATTCATTATTACATGAAAGGGTGACTTCAGCCTACCGATTCAAAGTTCATTTAGGAAAGCTCATAACTCCTCTTGAAAGGGTGCCATAGGCCTACCGGTTCAAGTCTCAACATTAACCTTAATGGAAAGGTGCCATAAGCCTACCGATTCCAAGGTTCATTATCATAATTAATCGAAGGGTGTCGTAAGCTTACCGATCCCCAAGGTTCATTATAAGCATGTGTGGAAGGGGGCCACTAGCCTACCGATCCAAGGATTCAACAATCAATAATATAATTATTTATACAAGAAAAGGATGCATAAGCCCTACCAATTCATGGTATACTTTACATTGAAGAATCCTTCATATTCTATCATTAACATTCATAAGTGTCACATTGAGAAAATGCCTTTCAATAATAACACATTCACATTCAAGACATGATAACACTTCAATTTCTCATACTATGCCTTCAAGGCCATGTTCACAATGTACATAATAAGTAAACACCTCCACCTTTCAAGTGAATCAACATCAAGTTAACAATTCTAAATCAACAAGTAGCTTCTCATATCTTGCCTTTAAGGCCATAAAACTCACATACCAATATACCAACAATAAACCATAAAATAAGCATGGGTAATGACATACTTCAACAATCTAAAGCCATTTAAACAAGTTCTATTTATATACATGCATTACCAAGCAATCCACTTCATAAAGGCATAAACTAGGAATAGAGAGAAATCATGGGTTCATGGAGTATTTTTATCTTAAATCATCAATACAACAACAATATAACAATAATATGACATTAGAGACCTTTTAAAATCATTTGGTGAAAGAACCCATGAGATTGAGTAAAACCCTAGGTTTTCATGAACTTGAAATCTTTAAAAGTTTACTTTGAAATTGATTCTAGGGTGAAAGCTAAGCCTAGATGAAGGATCACCATACCTTCGCTATGATTCCGAAGAAATTTGATGAAGAAAGCCTTGAATCCAAAACCCTTACTCTCACTTCTTCTTCTTTCTTGAGTTAGAGAGACATATAGATAGAGAGAACTTTGGGATTTGATTTGGCGAAATAATGAGACAATGACTAGTTAAAAGGACTTAAAACCTTATATATTTATCAAATAAGTCATTTAAAAT
>JAJOOR010044734.1:0-10847 GCA_036250505.1 Solanum acaule
GCAAAGGACCAATTCCTGTTCTTCAGAGACAAGCTAAGAGTAGTAAACTCACCTCCAATTAGCTTGAGGGGAAGTGTTAAAGATCGAGATAAGATCAGTTAGATATAATTATTAGTTACTAGTGATAATCTTAGATATAGAGTCCATGTTAAAGTATAACTCTATCTCTAGATAGTTGTCTTGTATTAGGAGTATTACTCTCTATGCTCTGCACGACTTGTAAGTGTATAAATACACTATGATGTACTTTGTATTTCTTCATCAGCTAATACAAAAGCATTACGCTATACATTAGCCTCAGATTTCTCAAGGTTGTAGAAGCAGGTGACAAAATTTGTGTTTTGTTTCAGCGCTGGTAGGTGATAAGATTAGGGGTTCTATTATGGGGTTGTTGCAAAGAAGCAGGGGAAAGTGAATTACCTGAACTTGAGGGATGCGCATAATTATGGTCGGTGGAGATGGACTCACAAGCTTGGCCACCGTAGAAATGTCTCAAACAGGAAGAGGAGAAGGAAGTGGTGAAATAACAAGTGAAAGAGTTTGAGTTTGAGAATCTGTAGGTGTGTCAAGAACTTCCCATGCAAGTGTAAAAGATTTATTTTTAAGATGTGAGAATATTGTGTGAAAGGGAAAAATACTTTTAAAAAACTTTACATCACGTGAGATGAACAATTTAGAGTTAATGGGATCAAAAAATTGGTGTGCATACTGAACTTGTGAGAATCCTAGATAGACACATAGAGTGGACCTAGGCTCAAGCTTATGGTTGGTGTAAGGCTTAAACCATGGGTAACATAAACAACCAAAAGTTCTAAGGGAGTCATATATGGGTGCAACACCAAACAATTTTCATATGGAGATGTATTGTTTAAACGTTGGGTGGGCAAAGATAATCTGCATATTGACAAGAAAATGGCCAAAAACTTAAAGAGAGGGATGTTTCGTGTAAAAGTGTTTTGGCAGTTTCAACAATGTGACGACGACGACGACGCTCATTTATAGCCACTCTTTGAGGTGTATGAGGAGGTGATACAAGGTGTTCAAGTACATTTAAAGTGAGATATGGATCAAAACCTTTATATTCACCTCCTCCATCAATATACAGAGAGACAAGTTTTTGCTTCAAATATTTTTCCACTAAGGGATGAAACTTAGAAAAAATGTATTGAACCTCATGTTTGTTTTTAAAAGTGTACAACCAAATATACTTGGTGTACTAATCAATGAACACATAATAATGTGTTTTTTATCAATGAAAAGGACATCTGGTGGACCCCACAAGTCATTAAAAAGTAGTTGTAGTGGAGCAGTACTAATTAGAGATAAGCAATTTAATGGAAAACAATAAAATTTATTTGAACAACAAGAATTACAGAAACTAAACTTATTTGGGGATGAAATTGGAAGAGAAAAAATATTCAAAACAAAATTCAAGATTCTTGAATGGGGATGGCCGAGGCAACAGTGCCAGACTTGGCGAGAAACCGTTGTAGTGGCAACTCGAACAATAGGTTATTAACAGTGAAATTGGGCCATTCAGAGAGTCCAATCCTATTCCGATCTGAGACCAGCAACGCCCGTATTTTCAAGTCCTTCACAAAGAAAGAAAACAGGAAAAATTCAATGGATGTCAGTTTATCTTGACAAAATTTTGATACATAAATTATGTTTTGTTTTATAGCAGGTGCACACAAAGTATCAGTTAGTCTAAAAGCATTATTTGATGCAATTACTTCAGTAGAACCACGATGAGTAATTGAAATTCTTTTACCGTCGCCCATAGCTATGCCTTCTAAACCATGATATTCATCCAGATTGGTAGACTCTTTTATGACATGATGAGTAGCACCGGAGTCAACAATCCATTGATTTTCTGCAACTTGGTTGCCTGAAAGAAAATTGGCCTTTGCCTCTAAATGATTATGATTCAAGCATGTGTGAGAAAACCTTTCATCAAATCATGCATGTGTGAGAAAACCTTTCACCAAATCATGATATTTTAATATGTGAGGAAATCCTTTCACAATTTCATTGATGCTTATCTTGAAGCAACCTAGATCATAAAACATTTTTTTTCATAAATCATGCATAACTTTCATGAGAACCATCATTTATAGATTCATAACCTCTTCATAAATTCATGTATTTAGGAGTTCATAGTCAAAACCATGAAAAATGCATGGGTTCATGTGAAATCAAATGAGTCAAAACAATCGTGATAAGATCAAAATCAAACAATTGAATCAACACAATAGAACCCATGGAGAATTGAATAAAAACCTAATCAAATTGATAAAATTGAACTTGCAGAACTGAGAAATCATTGGGTCTCAATGGGTGAGTAGAACCCATTGATGAAATTCTACATCCCTTGAGGATCAAAACTCAAAAGCAATGGAGGAATAGGAGACTTGAAGCTTGAAACCTTAGTCTTCTTCTTGAACATAAGAGAGAATTTGGGGAAGATGAATGTGGATGGAATTTGGGGATTTGAGTGAATGAGAGAGTTAGGGTAAGTTTAGGGGTAGAAGGGTACTTATAGGACTTAAAATTAGGGTCAAAATGGCATAGTATAGGTATCAAATACATAGGAAAAGACCCAAATACCCTTAAGAAGTAACTGCCGGAGGACCCTACGGTTTGGACCTACGAACCATACTGGTCAACCGTAGGTCGAGATACTGGGCCTAAAATTGGCCAGCTTCCTACGACACAATTCTACGATCCATAGACTCTATCCATAGAACTCAACTTAAACCCAAAAATTTCACGAAGTCTGGAATACCCTTGCAAAACCCATTCGCGACTCGTTCAAATTTCTATGAATCGTATGTTCATTCGTAGGTCAAACTTCAAAAACTTGAAATTCCAAAAACTCACCTCCAAGTCTACGACTCCCTTCCTACAACCCATAGAACCTTCTACAGTCTGTAGAAAGGACTCCTAGAACCTACCTTAGAGCCAAAATCTAAACTTTTCCTTTTTCCTTTTGACTCACACTTTCTGAGGTGTTACAGATCTAATGCAGAATCTGAGTATAGAGCTATGTCACAATCTACGTGTGAAATTGTGTGGATACATCATCTTCTAACTAAAATTGGGTTGAAGTATCATATGCTAGCAAAACTTTGGTGTGATTATCAAGTTGCTTTTCATATTGCCTCAAATCCAGTGTATCATGAAAGAACTAAACATATTGAGGTTGACTGTCACTCTATTCATGGAAAGATTAAGGAAAACTTGATTTCTACTAGCTACATGAAGACGAGCAACTAGTTGATTTCCTTACAAATGCGGTTAATAGGACTCGAGTTGATTACCTTTATAACAAGTTGGGCATGAATAATATCTATACTCCAACTTGAGGGGGAGTGTTACAAAATGTATATAAACATAATTCTTTGAATTGTACATATGCATAATTAACTAGCAGATTTGTAGGAATACCTCTTTATTTTCTTTCCTATGTTCGCACCTAAGTATTGTATTTGTATTTTATTTACCCCTTTGGAATAGGACATTGACATCCATTTGATTACATTTATATATATTTTTCTTTTATGGAGAATGGTTTAGGGATTTGACTATCTTGTTTTATGAATTTAGGGTTATTTAGTTGTGTAAATTGATCCTAAGTGTGAATGCTAGTTAAATAGGAGTTATTTTAAATGATTGCTTCGAATTATATGCTTTTATTCATTTAGTTATGTTGAAATCAGTTCTCAAGGCCTAAGAAATATTGGGAACTGCAGTATTATTCACCAATATATATATTACCTTGTCATATAAATAGATAGTGAGATGTCCCCTAGCTCCTTAAAAATCCTTGAGCTAGAGAAGTAAGAAGTTTTAATCTGGCCTAAAAATGTTCTTTTGGAAAAATACCTTGAATTTTCCTATTATTGAATAAAGAATTGGCTTTTACTTTGTAAAGATGTCTTGTTGATCTTCATCTCATAGACACTGAGAAACTTTTCAAGTAGAAAGCTACTTTTCAAGTTATTAAGCATAAAAGGTTTTAAATAGCCAACTTAAAAGTAGAAAATCTGTAAAATAAAATTTCAAGATCCTTAATTATCTCAATTAAGCTTATCTAAGTAAATTTAAATTTCAATTCAAAACTGATTGTTCTAGTAAACCTGTTGTAACAAAAATAATTGTAAACAAAAAGGGACTATTTTGGACATTTTTTACCCCGTTCTCCTTCTTGAGAAGTTTTTTATGAAGGATAATGTAAATGTACCTTTAATGTGTTTTGCTAAAGAGTATAAGGTTAGCATCCTACCCATTTTCTTATTTTCTTAAATGCTCTTACTATTTCTTTAAACAATGGGGGCTATTTTGTCTTTTAACCCAGAAAATCATAAAAATAACAACATACCCAATGTAATTTCACAAGTAAGGTCTGGAGAAGGTGATGTGTGTAGACAATCTAATCCCTACCTTATAAAGATAGAGAGATTTTTGATAGATCCTTTGAACTCCAGTAATGATAAGGTAAAAATTATCGTAGTAAATATTAATAATGACATTAAAAGTCAAAATTTATCTTAGCGGCGTTTAAGCAAGGCATGAGAAATAAGATCTAAGAATGGTTAAGTCATCCAATATTGTCAATCTAAGGATTAATACTGAAATGGATAATGTGCTAAATCATACTTTGTGTATTTCAGATGGAATTTATCAAAGGCATGTCTATTTTTATGGAATAATTTAATTCTAGCTCTAAAGTGTATTAGGATACACAATATTATGTGAGTTATAATGCATGCACTATGAATTTAGTTTTGCATACAATTGTCAATATTACTTAAAGATAAACTTGAAAGTAACAATGGAAGTGATAAATATGTTGTCGGAAAAGGGAAGTAATTAGTTCTACAACTTCAATTAAGTCAGTTAAGCTTAAAAGGTAACAATAAATATGACCAATTAGAGGTGTAAAATCGTCTTATAATGTTTTATAAAATTGGAATTGTTGAGATTTTCTTCTTGAATTACATTAGGAGAAAGTATGTGTAAATGAAAAATAAAAATAATTATTTGATATGTTTCATTTTCTTTCATAGTGTAGAATCAACATTATGTAAAAGAAATACATTAGTTCGGGGAAGAGTCACAACCCAAGTGGATGGTATGATGTAGACAACATACCCCAATGCAAGCATTAATGGTTGATTCCATGGTTCAAAACCATTGCTTTAAGACTCCCCTTCTGAATTAACATTATATTATATATGTAAATAAAAAGATTTTTGTTATTTTTCATTTGTTTTAGATTCATTTTAGCATTATTAATTTACAATTGGTGAAATAAACAAGAAGTTAATTTTTCTTGGGATTCTGGGTAACCTCGTAATAAATTCTCGATAATCTCATAATAAATTCTCGATAATTTCATAATAAATTATGGGTAACCTCGTAATAAATTCTTGGTATCCCCGTGTAATGATTTAACCAGGCAAACATTGCATTTGATTCTTTTAGACCTAAAATCATGGCTTCTAATGAAAATTATGAATTTGGAAGTAGAAGCAATTTGAGAATTTCGTTGTTGGAGAAACGAGAAGTGGGAGTGACGGAAACCTTAGATCGAATTAGTAAGTTGCCAGACTCACTTCTTGTTCAAATTCTCTCCGTTTTGCCAACACAGGAGGCATTCACAACCTCTATTCTCTCAAAGAGGTGGTGCTATGTTTGGCTTTATGTTGATAGCTTCAATTTCACTCGTAAAAATTATCTGAAAACAAAAGACTTTGTATCCTTTGTAGACTATGTATTAGCTCGTTCCCTTTCTTCCAAAATAAAAAGATTAGAGATTGATTGCAGTTACCTGCATCCATACAAATCACATGTTAGCAGATGTCTTAGTATTGCTGTTGAAAAAAATGTGGAAGATTTTGTATACCTCTCAAGTTCCAATTGTAATGGTTGCACATTGCCTGAATCTTTCTACTACTGCTCGTTGTTGTTAACATTACATTGACATTTTATTGCTTTGATTATGGAGCGGTCATTAAGTGGAAGTCTCTGAAGAGTATAAAGTTGGAGTATGTGGTGTTATCCGATGACGACATTGTGAAGTTATTGTCTGGTTGTCCTGCTTTAGAAACTATGGAAGTTGATATGGTTGGGGGCTTTAGTCGCTTGGAAATTAGTTCCTTAAAAATGAAGAGACTAAATTTGAAAGGCCTGTTGTATTTTTGTATTGGGAATGATCACTTCTTGGAAATTCATGCTCCATATCTTCATAATTTGGAGATTTCAGGATTTCATCACAAATGTAGGCTGGTAGACGTGTCCTCTGTGGTGAATGTAAAGCTTACATTCTACACTAGATGTACCAAAGATGTACATGCTCTTCTTGAAGAAGATGTCAATGATGAGGAAGATAGTTGTAAGGATTCCCATCAAGTTTTTGGGCCACTCGTCCTAGATTATCTACAAAAGTTGAGTTGTGCAATTGAGCTTACAATAGGAACTTGGTTTATAGAGGTTTGTTTCTAACATAAAAGGGATGAAAAATGCAGTACATATGAAACTCTTTATATTATATAATAGTAATGTTAAAATGCCATATAATCTAACAGATGGTTCTAGTTTTTGGATAAATATATTATATAAGCAGAGTGGTGTAAAAAAATGTTTTATGGTTTGATATTTCACTACACTGCCTCTCTTCGGTGGAGTAATTTATTTTTGTTGATGTTGCTTTCTCCGTTCCTTACTAGTTACATTGGGATTACTGCTGCAGGTCATGTGCATGTTGCAACTCAGGAGTACAGATTCCCGAAATGAAATGCAAATATCTAATGCTAGAAGAGTTGGATCTGGATAGGCTTAATTTGTTTGGGGTAGCTGGCCTTTTGCGAGCCTTGCCGCATGTGGAGACACTCAACATAGACTTTACTACAGTTGACGTAACTTCCTCTCTTCTTTTGGCATCTGTTCATTTTATGAAGTTTTAACAACTTTACCCTGAGAAAAGGCCTGAAATAGTCCTGTATCTCTGTGAGTGTACTTAAAATGGTCCTTTATATGTATAAATTAGAGCACAAATAGTCCTTCCCATTTACAAGAATGGAGCACTTCCAGTGTTCTCTGTAATGGTAGTTGGTCACATGTGTGTCACGAAGATATCCGTTGTCCTTGAAGAACGTACCCCTTCAATGAGTTGATATTGAATAAATCGTTTTGTTTTTTTACTTAGTAAGAATTTCATCAAACAGCATTCATGATGGACCTAAAGATTGCTTTAAAGTCTTGTTGATCTTGATCCCATGGACACTGATAAATTCCTGCTTTTGGGGTTGTCTATATATGCTTTTACGAAAAGATATGCGACACAACCAGCAATTTGAATACGTAGATCAATGGAAGTCTAAGAAATTTCTTGCAATAGAAATATGTTATGACTTGATAGAGGAATCGCCTAGCAGTGTATGAGAGGAAGTGTTCATCGGACAAATAAAGGAAAGAACCGGTCGCCAGGAAGCGAAATCGGAAGATGGGATGACTATGTGTAAAGGATAGAATGGACTGTCTTGCAGAGGAAGAGGAATTACTTGGTAGTCAGACTTTTTTGTGGAGAAGACCAAAAGGTTTCTTAGAGTTAACCTACTATAGTAAGTTCGGAAAACTCATTTTTCATTATCGGTGAGCAACTTCTCTTTTGTCACTGTCAAGGGACACTTGATCCTGATTGTATTCTGTCTCCAGTTTTTGGGTAACCGCTGCCAATCTGAGTTAAGATAAATGGACAAAGGAGAATCCATATATTGATTTGCAGAATTGGATATCAAGCTTCGAGTTTCCCAACCTCAAGTATGTTAAGATTGTCATCCCCTTAAGGTCATACTTGAATGATCATACGAAGTGGGGATTGGACAAGTTATACAAACTTTCAGAATTTCTGTTAACAAATGCAAAGGTTTTGAAGAAGTTCGTCAGCATATCAAAGAGAACAAAGTCGGAGAGCAGTTGCGGGTCCAAATATTTGTTTCAACTTGCTGATAAACTGATATGTTGCCCAAGATCCTCTACCAATTCTATAATTATGTTTTTTCAGGAGTGAGCTTTCTATGATTAGATTGCTAGTAGACTTCAAAAAAGTAATTAAGATTTCTGTTCAGTTTACCAGAAATGTTAGCATAATTAAGTTTTTTGATGAAAAACTTGAACTTGTCTATGTAACTAATAACTATTTGTTCCTGTTATCTTACCATTATGACATGCCAAATGTTTTGGTTGTTTGGATTATCGTGAAGCTTTTTGTTGTGTTGCCTTATTGATGTTGTATACATGTTTTGGAGTTTCCCCCTGAAAACTGTGAAGATGGGCAGATCTACAAGCTACATTCTTCTCTGATAATTAGGTCATGAAATGTTACCTTTGTCCATTTGACATTAAAGTTATTACCTTTTTGGCATTTCTTGGAAAGTATAGATTTGTACTGTTTGTTTATCTCAAGTGATATGTAGCTTCTTTTTTTAAAAAAAACATTTAAGCCATCACCTTAACCGTGTGGGGAGTTAGGCTTGACCCCTACCATGTCTATAACATCCAAAAAGTTACAAAAGCAGAGGGGGACATGAACCTAGCATCTGATAGAGAACGAGGATAAACTAAACAATCTACAGAAAGACTAAGATGATATAGACTTTCATACTATAAAATACAATGGTTCAACTAACAAAAATTTTTTATCTTCTCCTTATGCTAGCAAGTTGCCAATTATCTAGTAGAAATAGTACCAGGAAATTGATGAAAAGAATAATAGAAGGTACCACTTCCACTTGAGGAGGCCTGTTTAGCAAAGAAGTCAGCTATTTGGTTGGCTTCTCTATAGCAGTGAGAAATATTTAATTTCGCCCCATTCATGGCCTGATTAGGGGGCGTACACTATTTGGATTAAACCGAAAAGCCAAATCAAATCAAAACAAATTCTAATTTGGTTTAGTTTTTTTGGTTTTGGATTTAAAAAATAAAACCAAAAAAATTGAATTTTATATATATATATAGAGAGAGAGAGAGAGAGTGTTATTGTCTTTCATTATGATTTAATTTATATTTATGTTTGGACATCTATAATTGATATACTATTAAGTATTGTGTTTTACATTTTACTTGTGATTTATATTAGAAGGTATATTTAAGAGATTCAATATTATTACTTCTCATTACATATAGGAGAAGTGTGTATATATATATATATATTCAAATTGCAAATATAACTTTGGTTATGCTTCTAATTATTGCATAACCGAATAACTAAACCGAAAAGAGAAAAATCAAACCGAACCAAATTTATTTCAGTTCGGATTGGATTACACTTCTTTAAAACTAAATACCGAAAAATCCAAACTGAATAGTACAAAATCAAATCGAAAAATCGAATGCACACCCCTAGGCCTGATCAATGTCTTGAATGATTTCAGCTTCAAGTTTTTGGTATCCCTGTCTTTGATCATGTTGGCCACTAACATAGAATCAAGTTCCAAGACATATTTGTTATAAGAGTTAATATCTCAAAAGGTATTTCAACTTTAGAAAATTATTTAGCAAAGTACTAAAGTTTATTTTGTATCAATAAAATCACTCAACTTAGATTTTTATATCAATAAAATCATTCAATCAATTCCTTATTAAAAACAATTCACACCACAAATAAATTATTTTTTATATTATGTTCATGATTAAACTACTAAATACAAGACTCAAAATTACTACTATTTCATTATAAAATAATAAAAATTCAAAATAAAAGATAAATTTATCAAACTTTGAACCTAAAATTCTCCAAACTAGCGTCATGATACATGGAACCTCGCTTTTAATTTTATTTTTTAAATGAAAAAAGAGATTCACACAAACAAGAAATTGATTAAACCATCATAGCAAGTGTGCTTACCGTCAAATGAAGCAGTAGTAATCTATCAAACGAAATTGATAAATTATCGAAATTGATTAAACTACCAGAGCAAGTTTGGCAGCCGTCATTGCAATGAAGCAGTAGTAGACCAAATGAAATTGATAAAATTATCTATTATTATTTTATTTTATAATATATAATAAAGTAGTAATTTTAAGCTATTTATTTATTATTTTAATTGTGATCAGATATTTGAAAGATTTTTATTTTTTTTTTAATAATGAATTTGGTTAAGTGATTTTAATGATAAAATGCCTAAGTTGAGTGATTTTATTGATATAATGGCCTAAGTTGAGTGATTTTATTGATATAAAGGCCTAAGTTGAGTGATTTTGTTGATACAAAATAAAGTTTAGTGACTTTTCTAGATAAATTTTTAAAGTTGAGTAACCTTTTGAAATATTAAGTCTCGTTATAGTCAGCTTGCTTGCACCATCTGGTAACATATAATGCTGTCACAGCTTCAGCTTGATTGTTGGAGCATGGACTCAGAATGCCATGATAAGGTTACCAATAGCATCCCTAATGATTCCTCCTATGCCAGCTCTACAGTTTTCACTACTAAAAAAACAGTGAATATCGACCTAAAAATTTCCGACCTCATGAGGTCGGTATTTTTATTTCAACTAATTACTATTAATTTAAGCGACATTCGGAGGTCGGTATTTTTATTTCATCTAATTACTTTTAAAAGCGACATCCGGAGGTCGGTTTACGGAAAGCGGGAAAACCAAATTCCAACCTCTGGAGGTCGGAATTTTTCCCGGAAAAAATGAATTACAATAAAACCGACCTCTTGATGTCGGTATTAAATTATTTTTTCTCAATAGGTTTTGTGTAAAATAAAAAACAAAAAAAATTATAATACCGACTTCCGTATGTCGGTAAAATTAAATAGTAAAAATAAATTAATATA
>JAJOOR010044735.1:0-12758 GCA_036250505.1 Solanum acaule
CCATGGTCTCTGGCCTCTTCCAACTAGGAAGTGCATACGAATGGGTAGTCACCAAGAAATCAGGACGTTCCTCTGAGGGTGATCTTGCTTCGTTAGCTAAGGAAAAACCAAAACACCAGCGAGTTGCTTCAGAAGAATGGACAGCGACCAAGAAATCAGGATGTTCCTCTGAGGGCGATCTTACTTTGTTGGTTGATGGGAAACCAAAACACCAACGAGGTGTTTCAGTGCCTGATTTGGAGGAACTAAGAGAGGAAATTAAAGAGAAGGAGAAGAAGGCGTCAAGGAAGAAGAAGCACAACAGAATATACACAAAAGAATTGGCTTTAGCTTTCTTGCTGTTGACAGCTTCACTAAGGAGCCTACTATCAGCTCAAGGAATCCACTTTTACTTCTTGCTGTTTCAAGGTATATCATTCCTGCTTGTTGGCCTAGACTTGATCGGTGAGCAGGTCGATTAAATCTTTCATAGATTAGGGATAAATATTAGTTCAACTGAAAAAGTCAAGTTGGAAAAAACTAGATGCTGAACCTGACCTTTGGTACATTCCTGTAAATGAGAAGAGCAAGCAATGGGGGGAAATTGTGGAGAGTTGAGTGCACTTATCGCCTCTCCGCGAACCGTTGGAAACCCTTAAAGATGATGAAGCAAAGTTACATTAGAGTAGATGGTTGAGCAAATGCAACATCTTTGAATAGAGAAAACCATTAAGAATGGTGAATAGTGTTCATTTTAAGCAACCCCCCTCCCACTCTGTCATGTAATTTCTTTATCTTCTGAATTCTTTTTTTCTTTCTTCTTTTGGCTATATTCTTTTGTAAGAAGAATTTGTCTTTGAAACATTAAACAAGGAATTTAGTGGAAGTTGAATAGAGTATAGCAAGCATGCAGCTTTTTTTCACACAAAAGTCTCCCTTGGTTCATTTCTTGTTTGGAGAATCTGTCAGGAGGAGTATTATGTAACCAAAAGATTGTACATTTTTTCATAACTATGAGTATTATAGTGTCTTTTGAGCTGCATCTTTGTGACATTGTTCCTCCAAAGTACATGTTATGTCCAAGTTTTTTATCTGGTGTTTTGACATACACAATCTGAACTTCTTTATTCCTGCAAATGTATGATATGTTATTTGGGCAAATGACATGTGCTATTTTTCTAGTAGAAATAGCAAATATTTGTGAAATAGTTTTATGTGTTGTTTGAAAGTAAGTTTTTAGGTAACTGGTAAAGTTGTTGCTCCATGATTAGGAGGTCATAGATTGGAGATGTGAAACAATCCTTAGTAGAAATGCAAGGATAAATTATATACAATAGATCTTTGTGGTTAGATGCTAAAGTGTTGTTTGAAGGGGAGTTTTTGTGGTTAGATGCTAAAGTGTTGTTTGAAGCGGAGTTTTTGTGTATCTAGTAAAGTAATCGCTCCGTGATTAAGAGGTCATAGATTCAAGTTGTAAAATGTAATCTTTTGTAGAAATATAAGCTCCGTGATTAAGAGGTCATAGATTCAAGTTGTGAAATGTAATCTTTTGTAGAAATATAAGGTAAATCTACGAAGAATAGACCCTTGTGATCTGAGTGTGAAGTGTGCAAACTAATTCAAACAAATACTCTTTTCGCCCATTTTTATTTATTATGTTGTGTTTTTTGAAAGTCAATTTGACTAATTTTCAAAGATAAATTAGATTACATTAATTCAATATATTAAACAAAATATTTAGATATTTAAAAACTGTACGAAAGATACTATAATTGCAATTTTTTGCATATCAATATGATGAAAAAATACACTGTATAATGTCAGTCAAAGTTTAACCATGACAATTAAAACTAGACGGAGGGGTAAATAGTTTGGTGTGGATTTCCAATAATACCCCTAATAGAGATAAATTTAAGAAGGAATGTGAGGGTCTAGAATCCATTTGTCTCTTTTGTTACCTTTTATCTTTCGTCGGAGTTACCAAAACACCGACAAAGAGTAGATTTAATACAGTCAACTCTGCATTCTCATTATTTTTTTTTATTTGTGTCTTTTAGTGAAATTCCATACAATAATTATTATTTTTTAAAAAAATCAATGATCTTGGACCTTTATTTATAGTATTTTTCATATAATTTTTGAATATTTATTTTTTTTGTTTCAAAGATCGAATTAATGTAATCTAATTTAACTTTGAAAATTATTCAAATTCACTTTCAAAAAGCATAACATAACAACTAGAAATGGACGAAGGAAGTATTTATTTTTAGATAAAAAAATTCGTCATTCCTATTTACATGTCGACTTTATTAAATATAAATATTTTTTAATACTTGTCATTTCACAAACTAAATACACAAATAATATTACTATTCTTTTTAGTTTACACTTGAGAGTTATTAGCATTGAAATTATGAATTTGACCAATATAAAAAAAACTAAATAATTAATATATGTTCATTGGTCAATTTAATTAATTAAAATAAAATCTTGACTTCATATATTTATTAAAAGTTTATTTTATAAATTAATTTTATACGTTAATTTAAAATTTTAAGTTCCTGTACTTTATATAGTTATTTAATGACAGAAAGGTTGGATTATAAATTTTACAGGTAGGCCACTAATTAATAGATGGCCGTCCTTAACCTAATTTTTCTGCCATTACTCAATGCAGTGGTTACAAACTACAATAAACAATTTCTATAAATTCACAACTAAACATTAAATTATTATGACTTTATTTTGAGAAAAATAATCAAAATGGTCATTAGTGTATGTGTAATGCTTTATTTTGGTCCTTAATGTATTTCAATTATGATCTTTAATGTATAATAAAAATTTCATTTTGATACTTAATATATTTCACTTGATTGAAATGATCTTTAATTATAGTAAAAACGGTTCATTTTAGTCCCTTATCCTAAATTTAATAGATTTACTAAAAAAAAAGTTAAATTTAATTATGAACCCATGTGACTAACTAAATTCACTGTTCCTGTATTCTTTGTTAGCTCCAAAGAAAATTCCATCAAATCTAACACTATTTTCTTTACTTTCTCTAACAAAATTTATTATTTTCTCTTGTTTAAAACTGAAATGGGTATTACGTTAGTAGACTAATATTTTTAAAAAGAAAAAATAGAAAAATTTGTTGGAGAAACTAGAGAAAATGTGTTAGAATTTATGGAGTTTTTTTCTTTGAAGCTAACAAAAGAGACGACAATGGTAAATTTTGCTAGCCACGTAGGGTCTATAGTAAAATTTAACACTTTTTTTTTAAAAAAAAATCTGATTGGTTTAGGGTAAAGGATCAAAATGAACATATTTTGTCATACATTGAGGATTATTTCAATCAAGTGAAATATATTGAAGACCAAAAAGAATACATTTGTTATACAGTTAGGACTATTTCAATCCTCACCCCATACCAACATAGATTGTGGTGCACTGGTGGGAATGCTTCACCCTTAATCAGAGGTCTCGAGTTCGAGCCCTGGGTATGGAGAAAATCCTGTTGGAAGCGCTACCCTCAAATGGGCCCGGCAGTGCGCGATTTAGTCGGAGCTCCAATGTGAACTTCCGAACACCAAATAAAAAACAAAAAAAAAACTAACTATTTCAATCAAGTGAAATACATTAAAAACCAAAATAAAGTATTACCATTTTAGTCATTTTCTCACTTTTTTTTAATACATAAGTATGAGATTTTGCATATTACTAATCATAAGGTTGTAAGAAAGGCTCATCCAAGACACCATTTTGCATTCATTAATTTATTGTTTTCTTCTATTTATTTTACTTATCATATTTTTTTAAACGCTCCATAAAGAAAAATATTAATCAAAAAGCAATTTAACTAATTTTTTAATATTTATATCTTAATTAATATTACCTTTTATCACTACACTCATTATTAAATAAGATAAGAAGTATGTGCTAACTAAGTAATAAACTCCAAATTTCTCAAATCAACAATATTTCAAGTTTTTCTCTTTGTCCATCTTTTCATTTTCTATTACATTGGGAGGAAATTGAAAATAACTTCTTATTATTGTGTGAGAGATTCTCATATGTTTCACTACACTCTCTGTCTTAATCATTCTTACTTCCATAGCTCATTGTCTTAATCTTTCTTACTTCCATAGCTCATTTTTACTTAAACCGCATTTGATTTGACACATTTCTTAAAATATATTAAAAAATAATTATGAATAAAAATGGACAAACACTACAACAAAAACATCTTTTAGCGGCAATAAATATAGACATTAGTAAAGAGTGCTAGAGTCTTTATCGGCATTAGTTAAGTGACATTAGAATCAATGTCGCTAAAGACTTTAGGGACATATACAAAAAGTGCTAATTGCCACTAAAATACATATTTAGCGGCAATTTAGCTATTCCGTTAATTAATTATCGCTAATAATCATTTTTGACATAATAAAATGAAGTAATAACAAATTTGAGTTACAAAATCATAAAATGCCAAGATAAGTTTTCAATGTTATTCATCAAGTCAATTGATCCATAATAGCAAATAAAAGAATATTTAATTTAATTTCATAAGTAAAGTATGAAGAGGATAATGTATATCTAATCTTATTCATCTTTGAGAAAAAAAATCAAAAAGTTATTTGGCAAAAAAATCAATAATAGCGACAATAATTATAATGCTTTAACTACAAATAACTTACGAATCTAATCATTGGCAGAAAATGTTATGAAAAAGTAAAATTATACTCTTTTGATTCACTTTTATTTATTCATTAATTTAATAATTTAAAGTGTACGAATAAAAATGAACTAGAATGAATTAATCATGTAATTAATGAGTTTGTTGCTGGAGGGTAATTAGATGGAGGTCTTAATTAGTACTAGTACGTGAGTGTAACACTCTCATCAAATGAACATGAATATCAACATGACTGCATTTAATATAAATATTAAAAAGAGAGGCCACATCTAATATTATTTATGTGGTGTTTGGTGACACAACCTACTGGCTTTTATGTGACTTGTTAACTACCCCATATATATATATATTATTATTATTTTTTTTTTAAAAAAAAATCAAAATAATTTCTTGAGTATTTTATTTTGTTTTTGTAAAAGAAATTTAGTATTTCATTTGTCTTTATTAATAATGGTTGAGCTAGGTGATTTTTTGTTTGTTTTATTATTTAACAAACTTCCTTGATATCCGTGAATTTGACACGTAAATAGTGACGTGCCTTTATTATAATATAGAGACTATTATATATTTGCATACATAAATTGCCAATTCATCATATCTTCCATGTTACTTGTTAGTTGTTACAGATATCATATACTATATATTAAATATTATTATTATATTATATATAAAACTCGAGTGAACACTCCAAAATAGTTATAACTCGAACTAATGTCACCATCGATCATTGTTCTGTTTAACTTGTGACCTTCATGTTTATTCTCTGACAAAAATGACCAATATTAGAACAACTAATATGATAATCAATGTATAAGAAATTATAAAAAAAAATATTATCAGTACGGATAGATAGCAATATAACACACTATTATCTATTAACGTTTATCTTAATTTATATTTTTCACACTCTAGCTAGATTTGAACTCAAGTCTTACAAGTGGTTTATCCAGCTTGTACCGGCTACATAATGACATTCATATGCTCCTCATGTGTGTACTTTTGATATATCTTATTTTCTGTCAGTTTGTCAAGATAGATAATACATATGGTTTTTTTCAAATTTAACGAGTGCACGTGCACCCACCTATAAAGATGAATCCGCCTCTGCTCTCATTTTGTTTCGAATATTCTATTTTTAATCATATCTCTCCTTTTACTCTTCTTGATAAATTTTTCGTATATCAAACGAATCTATGATAGTTTTATGAGAAATAATTCGAAATATTCATCATTATTAGAAATGAAATACATTATCATAACATTAATTATTAAACATGCATGTAGCTTGGATCAATTAGTTTACTTGTCTTTTATCTCACGTGGAACTTATCTCTTGAGAAATGATAGAATTGACTAATGTCTTGACGAGGTCCTAGTGAGGATTTGAAAATAAAATAAAAATAACACGTGTGTCTAGACAAGCATGTTCTAACGTATTTAATTTTTATTGAAAAAAAATCTTATCATTAGTTGTCTGAAGTTTATGTAGTCAATTAGGAATGCACATATAATTAATGTTATGAATAATTTCATATTTTTTAAAACTTATGATTCTTTTGGAAGTATCAAACATTTTTTTTATCTCTCTCTCAGGCGCTTTCGCTTTTGTTATTTTGGTGATTGGAACTTATAAATTGCAGATTAAAAGTGAAGGTTGCTTACCATCTGAATAACTCTCTCTTATTGTCTCGAACATCTACAACAATTCAACGTGAAAATAAGATTAAGATTTGTTTGGTTTCATGTGACATGTCCTACGAATAAAGAAATTAGATGGCTATATAACCTTAAATTTGCCTAATGTTTCCATCGCAATTGAGGTGATCTGCCGGCTTCTTATAACAACATATAGTAATCATCTGGTATGCGAGATGAAATAAATAAAGATATTTGAAATTATTTTATTTCATTTTTTTTATATGAGATAGTAATTCCATAAAAAAAAATTAGTGAAATAAATAAACCAGAGAGTGTATTATTATTCGAAAATGTACTGTGGAACTGTAAGGGTCCTGATCCAGTTACTCGACATGGCACGGTGGCGACAAAGGGTTGGCATGGATGACTTTGTCAAGGGCCTAGGTGCAGGTGGAATCAATAATGTATAATGGGGGGCGAAGTGTTAGCATGGCTTAATGATGCCAAACAATGTTAGTCAGGCAGTGTCATAACATGAATTGGACGTTGGCAAGGCAACAGGCCATGGCATGGCATGAATGCTGACCGACATTGGTTGTGGGCAGGTTTGACATGAGGGAAACACATGGTCTGGTCAAGTGCGGAAAAATCGAGCTGAACTAAATTAAAGCATAGACAAATATGAATGAAACGCAACAAGAAAACAAGAAAACAATGAATGGCACGAGTGGATTAAAAGTTAGCATGGCCAAAGCAAACACAGGCAAGGCAACGGCAGGGCGTTGGCGGTGCGCAGGCATGGAAAATTGGCAGATGGATTCGGGTGGACTTTGATCAGGCAATGACTATACAATGTTTAGACATTGCATTGGAGCCAGAAATGTGGAGGGAAATGGCAGCAAAGGTGCGAAATCCAGTCAGCCAAAGTCACATGCCAAGCACATGCGGCGGTTACCTTTTTGTAACCGCTTGTGTCCAGATTCATTGTAACTCTTATAATATTTTTGAATTCGAAATTTGAATGCTCTTATCAGTTGGGGATGTCAACTGAAGTTTAATTTAGTGGGCTGATGTCTTGACAAGTGTTAGACATGTGTCACAACACTATACATTGTAAAATACAAGGCTGCCACATGATCTATAAATGTGCAACCTTGGTGTTGGACAAAAGGGGGTCGGAAGGGAGGACGACAAAAAGGGTGAAAGAGGGAAGATTAAGTCTGGAATTTCACCAAGACACTTAGAAAAAACGTGAGGGTTTTAAAAGAGTGTCAAAGGCAACAATCAACTTGTGATTGTGCCTTAAGTCGAAGTCGAAGTTGGGATAGAATTGTTATCCTAACGAGTGAGTTCTTTTGTATTGTTTTGATTATTAATATAAAGGTTGGGTTTGCCCGTATTCTATGTGTTAATTTCATTGTTAAGCATCGAAAAATAATCTAAGGCAAAACAAAAAACGTCATTGAATGTTAGGCAGAATAGGCTGCTAACAGGCTGAGTTAAGTGTGGGACTTGACTGCCGCACAGTGGGCTAACCTCTTGCACTGAATTTAAGTGAAGTAGTCTGCCCGTGTGACAGGAACCGCACCCACCCGATATGGATGTGTGGACTGGCTTTAATTTTTTAGTTCTTAAAAGTTTATGTCTTTCCATGTGAGTGACTTCTAATTTTCAAAAGAATTACTAAAAGGAACATCTTTACTTTTGGCAAAAGGCTTTGGAAGGGGGAATGGATAAGAATGAAATCATGTCACTATTTTACTACAAAAATTCCACTCAATAGCCAAATAAAAACGTTGCTTTTAAGTTGGGGAAAATTAAGTGTATGTCCTAATCGTATAAATTTAGAATTTGTATAATTTGATTTTTAATCGTATAAATTTTTAAAAAATTCGTAATTATATAGATTCAGAATTTGTATATGTGTATCCTAGTTTACATATAATTATCCTATTTATATATCTGATTTATATAAGTTCTGAAAATTTTCTAAATATATAAATATAGAATTTGTATACTTAGTTTGTTTTTATATTGACAAGCGAATTACATAGAACAAACAAAATTCTAGTCATGGAGCGTAATTAGACAAATTGTAGTTAAGTACACTTATTAATTTAATCTCTTTGTTATTTATGAAATATCCTCAATTTGTGGAAAAGAATAATAGTTAAAGTTAAATTTAAAGAAATTAAAATCGTGTTTAAGATAACACTATATCATATAGTGTATGTATGCGGGGCGGGTTGGGCTTAACCCGTAAAACTTTTAACCCGCCCTGCATAACAATTTTTTTTCATTTTCAACTCGCCTCACCCTGCCCCACATAATATTTTTAGGAAAAACTACATAATTAGACATACTTTACTGCATAACTAGACATACTTTAATAGATGACGACTTAAAATTTTATTTTATAGAGGGTAATTGAAAAGCATGTAAGAAACCATATTAGTTTTGATTGAACCATTTTCATTTACTATTTTAAATATTTTAGTAACTCAAGGAAACTATCTTAGGAAATAATGCTCTATCAATCTTAAAACATGAAAAAAAAAATTAAATTTAAAACCTCATAAACCCGTAACCCACCCCACATTAATTTTAAAAAAACTCATTTCAATCCGTCCGGATTCCTCCCCGCCACGTACAACCTTAAATTTTCCCCACCCCACATAGCCCTAAATCTGCCCTGCCCCATTACCATCCCTACGTGTATCTCATAAAAATATGTACAAGTTTCATTGAAATACAGTAGCATACAGGTGATTTTTTATGGTGATTAGGGATGATTTTGTGAGAACATACAAGTGTATGTTGTATACTTTTATGTATGTAAGTTGTTGGGCTGTGTGGCACATAAAGCTACTGGGCTATTTGATACTTGTGTTTGAAAGTTACTCAATTTAGTTTGGAACATGCATAAGTTGTTAGCTCAGAAGAATCGCAATTTATAGTATTTTTTGTATAACTTTTGAATATTTAAATTTTAAATTTTAAAAATTGAATTAAGCTAATTTAGTTTAATTTTAAAAATTAGTTAAATTATCTCTTATAAAGTAAAGTGTGACAAGTAAAATTGAACCGAGATGAATTTGGGGTAGCCTTCCCAATTTCTTATCAAATTTTAATAAATTTTATTTATTTATTTATAAAATTTCACCTAATAAATTGTTTTTCAATGTATTATAACTTATAACATAACAAATAAAGAAACAAAATTTAATTTTAAATATTTAAACATGCCGTAAATGTTTCACAAATAAACATCCACAAGACATCACAAAAATATTTATAGGCTAAAACACATGAAAAATTGAGAAAATCACTTAATTTATGTAAATAGGCTCCTAAATGCCCACAAATTACTCTAGAAATAGTGAGATTGTATGTATTGTTCCCCCAACTTCCTACGGAGGATTCCGTAAAAGTTTTGTAAAAAAACATCCAAAAGTCATATCACAAAAATATTCATAGGTTAATACTTACAAATAAACTGGAATATGACCTAATTCTTGTAAGTTGTCCCCTAAAAGCCCAAAATTCACTCTAAAAATGGTGAGACTGAACGTACTGCTCCCGCAACTCCCTACAAAGAGTTTCGTAAAGGTTTCACAAATAAATCATCTGGAAGCCATATCACCAAAATATTCATGGGCTAACACACGAAAAATTGAGAAAATCACCAAATTTCGATATATTGGCCCTAAATTCGCAAAAATAACTCTAAAAATGGTGAGATTGTACGTACTGCTCCCCAAACTCTCTACGGAGGATTCCATAAATGTTTAGTAAAAAAATTATACGGAAGTCATATTACAAAAATATTCATATGCTAACTCACATGAAAAATTGAGAGAATCTCCTAGTTCCTGTAAAATGGCTCCTAAATACCAAAAAATCACTCTAAAATGGTAAAATTGTACGTACTGCTCCCCCAACTGTCTACAAATGGTTCCGTAAAGGTTTCACAAAAAATCATCCAGAAGTTATATCACCAAAATATTCATGGACTAGCACACACGAAAAACTGAGAAAATCGTCTGATGTAAAATGGCCTTTAAATGCCCAAAAATCACTCTAAAAATAGCGAGACTATATGTACTGATCCCCCAACTCTCTACGGAGGATTCCGTAAAACAGTGCTCCAAACTACTAACATTAGTAATCTAGTAGTACTTGAAATTCATGAGTATAGTTTTTTTTCCTCCCCATGAGCTTCCATCTTTTTGTTTAGGGTTGGAAGTAATGAATGTTAACCGTTCGAACAACTCCCTCTTATCAATTCTGAATATAGTTCTTCAGGACTGACTTCATCTATTAAACTTACAGCAATGCATCATGTACAACCCTTGCAAGCATCAACTTATTCATCTTATTAAATCTCCTGAGTTTAATTTGCGAGTGGAATTGAATCTACTATCGCTACTAAAAAAATCACTATTTTTCCTTCGAAGAATAATGGACAAAATGCTACTGAAGGGGATCTGATCCCTTCTTAGTTGACACTATTTTTGTTGTAGAATACTTCAAAATGTTTGACACCTACAATTTACAAGACAATTCTAGTTATAGAATATTTTAAAATGTTTACCTTTTTGTTGACAATACTAATTTATACAATTTTTGAAACTTTCAAGAAATCAAAATTTAAACTTTAATGTGACACTTCTACTACTTTTAATATGTAAAATCCTTTTATCAGCCAAATTAACATCTTAAACTTTGTATCCTACAAACATCATATTATATATATTAAAAAAAATGGACAACTAGGATCCAATATTCAATAAGGGAAGGTTGCAGGAGGAAAACTAGAGTTTTAAAATCAACAAAATTTGAAGCTTGTGAGTTTGAGATTCTTACCTTTTTACACATTCAATGGATTTCTTAAGACTAATACAAGGTTTAGACCAAAGTTACTGAGTTTTGCCAAACCTAGATCCACCCGTGACCACACAAGGGGAAAAAAAACAACAGAAAGAAGAAATTGAGAAGCTCAGGTATTGAACTAGGAGGGCTATTAGAGTAAGAAAAAGAAAACACAACTATATTGATGATCATTTCAGATATGACAAGACTTTACAAGAAAATCACCAATGTGTTTTTCTCTCAAAAATCCTCAAACAAATTCTTACACTTGCACAAACATAATTGAAACAAGACATCTTACCCCAAATGATGTTTCTTGTTTTCAATGTACAGTCATTTCTTACCAATCTAAAATAATCTCTTCTGCTAAAACTCGAAGAACATAAAATGAGTTAGGAGCTAATATCCTATACAACTCCAGAAAAAAGTAAAGTAAATTTTCACTATATCTTCTGTCCAAGTATGCAAAACACATTTTGCAGTCAATTGGGGTAAATCGAATCGTCTGATCATAGTAAAACAACGCAAACATCTCTCCCGAAAAAGAATCTACAGATCCAACTTTGACCGTCCTGTTTACATGAAATCGGTTTTATACTTGGGAAAAAATAAGAGATTGAACATATTCTTTACAATAAAGAGTGTATGTGTAGTTGCTAAGGAGCAGTACCATTTGGTCCCATATTGTTCATAGATGAAGTTGAATCAAATCCCATTTGAAGAAGGCTTTGAAGCTCATTGTCCCATACATTCTGCATTGGAAAAAAAAATAGGACTTCATTTTTAAATTTTTTTTGAAGATGAGTAGAATGTGAAACAAGGATGCAATGCCGTAGCAACGTACAGTGAACGATGTTCAGTTATATAAACTATTATACTAAATGTATAGGTTAAAGTTTATTTTTCATACATTCGTACTAATCTTGAACACCCGGATCAAAATTTCCATCTTTGCCACCGCTAGAATGAGAGACGGAAAATACTCTTGCTCTCGGTATTTACACTAAACCAATAATACATATACGTGCTCTTTAACTTGTCATTAGCTAATATATATGCCCTCCAACTTTGGGCGTGTACACGTAGATACTTAAACTTGTACAAAGTTAAACAAGTACACACATGCATCATACATTGCTTAATACATACGAGTTTAAGAGTATCTCAAGTGAATTGCCTTGTAGGACACGTGTCTACTTGTACAACTTTATACAAGTTTAAGTGTCTACGTGTGCACACCCAAAGTGGGAGCACATATATGTCAACTGAAACCAAGTTAAACGGCACATTTACTATATGAGTCACATATCAAACAACAATTTGCATATTACCTAACTATGGTTTAGTGTTAACAGTGTATATGTTGAGTCGGGTCTTGCATTTATTTGCTTGGCGTGGACATCGAGTGCACGCAAGTTTTTTTCCTATGAGAGAACTTTGGTTATACCTGAGGCAAGGGATGGAAGGGTGGTGTCGTTCCGGGGATACCAGCAAAACTTCCATGAGAAATTCCAGGAAAAGGAAGAGAGGAACTTAGCCCTGGACCAAGACCAAGAAGAGCTGCATTGCTAGT
>JAJOOR010044736.1:0-10624 GCA_036250505.1 Solanum acaule
ATGAATACACACAACAAGACTCAACTTAATCATGCAAGGATCAATTGGGCACTCAAAGATTCAAGTTGTGACTCAAGGTACTCAAGTTTACAATACTTGCTTCAAATGCAAGTTGAAGCTCAATAAAGGTACTCAAATGCCCTCACAACAACGATGGTTCCATATTCACACACAATTCTTCAACAATTTATAGCTCCGGAATCACATAAAACTCTCACAGTCACAAAGATGAACACATGCATGACTTCACCCATAGGTTTGCCTTTATTTTTCGAACAACATTCGTTTCAGCTTACTCAAGATCAAAAAGGTCTTTTCAGGGCTTGTAACGGGGCTGAGTATATAGGTTTGGTCATTTAGGCTCAGTGGCTGCTATCCTCATGAAATATGGTATGAACATCACTTTTCTTCCTTTTCTTCAGCATTTTCACTCATGCTTAAAATTTCACCCCATTATTCACTTCCAATGGAATACCGGACACCCCATTTATTTTGCAACTTTCACAACTTTATTTCATAACATTTTCATTCTTTTTCTTTTGCTTTCTTCTTTTCTTTCTCTTTTTTTTATATGGAGGGGTTCCATCTTTTTCAAGTCCATGGATCAAATGGGACTTCTTCACACTTCTTGATTTACCTCCACTTTTCACCACACCCCCAACATAGGCTTTTGGCCTAAGTTGGCTATTCAAACAAACCACACTTCATGAGGATTATGGGTGAATGGATAAAGAGGGGTATCGATTGCTCAAGTTTCTTCCAAGAAAATGATAAGACTCAAAGGGGGTTCAAGCAAGGTTCACACATCTCACAAGGTTGGCCACAAAAGAGGTATATTGTCAAATTATTTCACTCTTCAAAATTGTTGCCTAAGATCATTTCAAGAGCTTGCATCACTTAGTCAACCGGACCAACGGGGAAAATTCTAGGTGTCATCACACAAGGTTCACGGTAAGCTCATCACACAAGGAATTGGCACCAATATCAAACAAGACTCCACACTTTCGCTAGTGTGCAATGTTCATCACAAGAGACTCCATTCGATGATCGGCTAGTCACAACAAGATGCAAAAAGTCCACATATTGTCTATGAAACTTCATTTGTCCTGATTGTAGCCGCACATTCATTTTTGTTCGATTAGGAGCACTATTCAAGTCATCGGTATTGATCATAACCGATACTCAAATTTGCACAAGAACAACCACATTCACACACAACAAGAGGTGGCAATTTTTTTTAGAAGGGTCAAAACCATTTCTATTAAAAATAAAGAGCCATAAGCTTAAACATACACAAAACAATATCAACACACAAAAAGAACCCAATATATACAAAATATAGTCACAAGAGGTAGGTATGTAAATACCTTACTCCACCACAAATAAAAAGGAAATTGTCCTCAAATGCAACAAATTAATAAAAAGTCAATAAAAATGACCGAGAGAGAGGTAAAGAAAGGTCCTGTCTACATAGTCGCTCCATCTATCGGGGAATCAATGCCTGGTGCAACACTCTGATCCTGGCGTCAGTGCCCAGTGTAAAATTAACATTGGATCCACTATAGCTTGCCATGGGTGTATCTGCTAATAAAGTTTGCACGACTGAATGCACTATGACCTCCTCAACCCCTATAAGATCCTCATAAGTAGTCTCCTCATCAACACCGAGTTGCTCCTCATCAGTCTCAGTCTCAGACTCAACAGTAGCCACCTCATCAGCTCGTACCTCATCTCCAGTGGTAGCCGAAGGCACATCAGAGTCAACTGGTATATCAGGGATCTCCACAGTCCCAAAAATCATAGACATATCTGTGGACTTCAGCTAGTCCACATCCTTCCTCCATGCAGCGATTGTGGCCTTTAAGGCCGTCACCTTATCAGTGGCTCTTTGGCCTCGCTCACACACTGCTATCCTTGTCGCAAGGGCATCAATAGACACACTTATAGGTGTCACAACACCAGTGAGGGCCCTCTCAATCATCCCAGGAATTATAGCCTTAAGCCTTGTCACGACCCGAGCCTACACCTCAGACGTGACATGGCGTACAAGACTCCGAAGAGCCTCATACAAGCCTCATAACATTCATAACATAAGACATCAGAAAATGGTGTGGAATTTAAAAACTTTTATCCATACAATTGAAGTCTTTATTTAAAAGCAAGCGGAAGTCTAACTTTGTCTCACATGGCCATCTAATACAACTTTGAATCAAGAATAGGGTCACAACCCTTCAACATAGTCTAAAATGTAAAATGACATGAAAGAAAACTAGAAATGAACAGTTCTCATCCTCGAGCCATGGGGACTCACCAATAGCTTTGGAGAATAGTTGATCCAAGCTTGAACCCAAGGAAATCACCTCAAACACCGGAACCTACACTTTGTATAAAAATGTAGAGGAAATATGGGTTTGCACAAAAATGCACCAAGTATGATAGCCATGCACAAAATCATGCTAAAAAGACATTTTAGTTGAAAACCATGCATTTGACAAGTTTGAGAATCATCATGTACTTTTAGTATAAAACATGAGTCACAAGCATAACCATCTCTTAGGTAACCCTAAGTTATACTTGTGCAATGTATGAGTGACATCCCATAATACCATTCATACTAAGTACCACTTTGAGGCCACCATAGATATGTTACCATTCTTCATTCTTATCTTTAGTTAATACTCATAGACAAGGAAGATTCACAATTAATAAGTCATGACAAGGAAAACAACTCATATTAACAATCCAAGTTAAGCATTCACCACTACATTTATCCTTTATGCCAACATTCTCAATAACATCATTATAAGCACATTCATTTCATTAGACATTATGACATTTGAGGAACACACCATAGCCACTCTCAAAGCCTACTCGTGCAATGTATGAATGGCATCCCATACTACCACACACACTTCATAGAACCTCTTGAGTAATCATAGCACATAACTCACATGATGGGAATAAGCCCTAACCGACATAGACCATGTGAGCAAACCATGGAATCCGGTGTCATGTCCCACACCGAAAAGATTTGGTCTACTTGCCTAAGGTAGAACCGGTAATTTAGCTTAGGTGGATCCACTAGCTAATATCCTATGTGGGCACATAGTTATGGGATAAATAAGGTGTTAATAGAAACCCGACCTAACATGGGGAGAGCTTCCACCTTACAATATCCACTTAGTTCTAAGCATTAAATTCCCATAGAGTAGTTCATTCTCTTTTAACATTATTACACATGAGGGGGATGCCATTGGCCTACCGACCCAAGGTACATTATTAAACATATGAAAGGGTTCATTAGCCTACCGATTCAAGGTACATTATTAGGATAGCTCATTGAATCCTCATAAAAGGGCTACCATTTGGTCTACCGATTCAAGGTTCATTAAGTCAAGATACCTTTAGTTACACAAGAAGAGGATTCCCTAAGCCTACTAATTCATGGTACATTATGCATTGAGAAAACCCTTTAAAACATGTCATCATCATTCACAAGTGTATAATTGAGAATAGCCTTTCAACTATACCACAATTGCATTATAGTCATGATCACATTACTTTCAATATGTTCAGAAAGCATGTACATAAGCATCATGATTATACAAAATCTCATAATTTGCCCTAAAGGACCATGAATCATAATTCACCAACACACCTAGAATTACTACAGTTAGGCATAGATAATAACATGATTCAAGTAATTAAACTACTACAAGAAATAATCCATAACATTCATCTTACTACAATTCACCCACATCACAAAGTCATAAATTAGGGTTATGGGAAATTCATGGATTCATGTGAGATTTTATCATAAAACCACCATAAAATAGCAATTCAATCTCAATATATGATAATTAAATCATTGAAAACATTTTTAAGAAGAATCCATGACTTGGAGTGAAAACCTTAGGTTTTGGAGAATTCTCTTCTTTGAAATTGAAAGTTTGAAGGCTCAATGGAAGAAAGCTTTCCATGAATCAAGAATACCACACCTTAATGGAGTTTTCCCACTAATTTGAGAAGAAAGACCTTGTTTCTTCAAGCCCTAGCCTCCACTTCTTCTTCTTCTTCTTTGGAAATTCTAGAGAGAGAAATTTTGGAAAAGATGAACTCTTTTGGGTTTGATTTGGGTCTTTAGGGTTAATGAAGTAAAGCGGGTAGTTTATGACTTAAAAGCATGTATATATGTGAAATAAAACAATACAAATCGACTCCATTAATTAACTAACTAATTTGGAATTTACCAAAACACCCCTAACTAGGCAGCCCTTTCTCAGGGACTACGCCCATCTTCACAACCCGTCAAGGGCACCACGACCCGTGGTCCCTTGACCAGTAGCCTCTACAACTTGAAAAGCCTCCCATGAGGCTAAGGCAACCCTACGAGCCTTCCCACTGTCCGTAGTCTTCACTACGAGTCGTGAAGTGGCTCGTGAAGGGGAGCCTTTTCTTGGTAACCTTAGGAGCACACTGCCTCACCAACCACGGGTGGCACCACGGGTCGTAAAGACCCTTGTGGTCATGGTGGGCAGTGGCTAGGTGCTTTCTTGGCAGCTTGGCCCCTTTGCCATGGCCCTTATCCAAAAACCTTAGGCCTTGCCCTTAACCCTTGACGTTAACCCTCACGTTTAGGATCTAGTTTAACCTACTAATTTCCGAGGTGTTACAAGCCTGAAGGCACATCTATTAGCAAAATGGGCTAGATGCCCTATCCGTAGTATCATAACCTGGGTGAATGGAGGTCGGGAGACAGTGACACTAGGAGCATCCCTAGGAGGCAGGGGAGCAGTAGAAGCACTTTTAGTCATGGAAGGAACAACACTAGATATACCTGAAGGCCCAGGGGCCGGAGTAGGCAATACTGCCTCTGCAGGTAAAGTCTCAATGTCCAGCACCGGGGAAGAATCTACCGGGGCTTCCTTTTTTTTCTTAGACTAGCCTCAATCCATCGAATGTCGGTACAGGAGGTGGGAATCACTTCCACATCCTTCTTTTCATCGCGAGGCACTAGGGCCCGTTTGCACAACTCGGTGATCAACACCAGAAAATGAAGAGAGGTGTGGTGTTGTGTGGGCCTCATGGACATCTCCTGTGTAAAGATCATGCCCAAATTTGTACGTTTCCCTGCAATGATCGATCCAAGGCAAGCCGCCTTTGTGTGGCGGAGGATAGACTCGTTTTGTGACAGCGTAATGGTGTTACTGATGAAGCCAAACAAGTACGTCGCTGCCACGTTGAGGTCCTTCTTCTCAATTTGCATTCCATCCTCCATCCATCTAGGAGTACCATCAGATAAAAGAGGAGCCAACAAGTTTTTCATAGTCTCCAAGGACTTTGTCTTGATCATGTACTGGTAGTCGTCTATAATGTTGTCGGTGCATTCCAATACAATATTTATGTCATTGCTGTCACACTTTACCTTCTTCCCCCTGACAACTACATAGTCTACTAGCTTGAAGGTTGCAACCTTCCTCTTTCCCTGTGACACCAAGGCTCCGTAGGCAATGTAGAACTCCCAGACCCAGCTAGGAATATAAAAACCCCGGGGTTTGGTGAAAATCTCAAACTTGCGAGCCTTTATGGTACGCCATATTTCTGGGTACCGGTCTATCACTCCATCCATCAACAACCTCTTTTCCTCAATGATGGTCCTCAGCCCCTCAGTCTTTAATTTGTTCATAGACCGGGGAGGAGGACCCTGTGCAGGTGGTGCTGGGACTACAGCCTGGTCTGGGACATGAGAAGGAGTAGCGGCCTGTGGTACCCAGATCCTAGATGGATCATGCATCCTCTTGAAGCGCATTTCAGCTCTTCAAGATAATAATAGATGATCATCCTCAGGCTCAAAAATGTCAGCCTGAGGGTCCTGTGGTCACCCTCACTCTCAGAAGTGGTGAGGTGCGTGGTGTACACTCCCTCACTGTTAGAGCTGACCTCCGGTGACTCAAGAGCAGGTGCCTTTCCTTTTCCTTTGCCCTTCCCACATGTGGTAGGAAGTTTTGTGGCCTTTGCCCTGGATGCAGCTGCATCCTCATTTATAGTGATTCCCTTTGCCCTCTTGCGGGGTGACATGTCTCGGCCTGCTACTTTTGGTCTAGCTATATCTACAATATACACCAAAAAGCGTTAGAATTAATCCAAGAAAAAATTGCAGAAATCAAGTTGCAAATAGACTCGCTGACTGATCGGTGAGCCACCGAATAACTTTGGTGAGCCAGATCGGGCTTGCCGAAAGGATTGACCTAAAAAATTCCCAGGAAAATGGCATGTCAGTGATGTGAAGGGTCATTTGGCGAATGCCAACACCATTCGGTGAGCTCAGACTGGCCCGTCGAAAGTTACAGTATGTTTTAGAGGTTAGGGGTGCATAAAGGGCGATCAAGGAGACTTTCAGTGAGCTCAGGCTTCTCGCCGAAAGTTACATAACCAAAATCAATCCAATCATGAAATTAAAGGCAATCTAATGGGACTTTGGTGAACCGCTGAGTGGTTCGGCGAGCTCGACCCAGCTAGCCAAATTGCCCAACGTGCAATTTTTAACCCAACTCTTGAAATCAAGCCCGTAGCCTCCGAAAACAAAATCAAACAACATACAAACTCAATTAAGCCAAGAACCATATGACCCATGCCACCAGGGTACTCAAACTTCCCCCAGTTTGGCCCAAATTGGCCATTTGACGACTTTCACCCTAAAGAATGACTTCAAACGCTCCATCATTGGGCAATGCACGTCATTTAGCACAGTTTGGGTTACACAGACTTCACATGACTAGACCCTACAATAATTAACCGCTACCTAAAAAATTACAATCAATTTTAGTGCACAAGATTCGGGAGATCAACAATATAAGCATATAAGGCATGATATCGAAACTAAAATAGGCAAACTAGCACATCAAACACAAGTTTAGAGCAGGCCCAACACACATAAAGTTCATTTAAACAATTGAATTTGAGTTTAACCGCTATTTACAAGTTTGGGGTTCGGAAAACCAACCTTTGATGCTGAAATACGATTTTGTAATGTTAGGCGGCAATGAATTCCACTCCGAACTCAAGATCAACGACCAAAAAGCAATAAAATGCAAGAATATTGAAAATTTAAAGTGCGGGTGTGGTTGTATGAAGTTAAAAGTGAGGGAATGTGAAAGTTTTATTTGAAATTTTAAGCCTTTGGCCTTTTAAAAACCGTCCAGTTCGCGGCCCTTCGACGATATTAGTTGTCCTCGCTGAACCACACGGCGACATGCCGAGTGGGTACTTACCTCATCGAGTTTTACAGGATCTTCAGTTAATTTGGGGTCCAAACAACGGACAAAGTCGGGCTCGCCGACTCGTCCATGGGCCCGCCGAGTTTTACAGATTCCATCCTTATATTTTCTTGAGTCCAACGACAGTCTAAGTCGGGCTCGCTGACCTCTTCGGCGACTCGCCGATTGGACTTTTGGCTCTCCAACCTGCATTTTTTCAAACACATTCCCCTTTTTCACCTGCACAATCAACACCCATTATTCAAAATCTAAACAAAAAGCAATAAAAACTTGGGTTGCCTCCCAAGAAGCACATTATTTAACGTCGTGGCACGACACAAGTCCCCACTCAAGATTCGTTCTTGGGGTTTGCCATAGTATCACTAGACAACTTCTCTTGTTGTCTGGGGTTAAGATGTGAAGAAATCTGACCCATTTGGGTCTCCAACTGTTTGATAGAGACGGAAGAAGAGGTTACCGTCTGGTTGAAAGTCGATACATCTTCCTTTATTTCCTTTAAAATTTTATCGGACTCTTCTACCTTGTTGAGAATACGTGAGAGCATATCCTCAGTCCGGCCACACTCAAAATCTTTGTGCTTTTGACGCTCGTGGGGAGGAACATACCTATCCTTCTCCACATCTCTTTCCTTCCAAGTAGCATTATGATCACGCCACTCTCTATCACGGTCTCTCCAGCCCTCATCTTTATTCCAACCTTGGTTACCACTCGGCCTTGGGTAGTTTGCACGATAACCTCCTTCTTGGTTGGCTAGGAAGTTCACTTCCTCATTGTACATCACTTCAAACTTGGCCTCATCGGGGTTTACACACCCAACACCCACATCATTTACACTCCTAGCACCAGCACCCATGACATTTTTGGCTAAAATGTCAAGTTGGGTCATCATCTTTGCCATGTTTTGGTTCTTCTCTTGATCTTTCTCAAGCTGCTCCTTTGTCAATTTAAAAGTGAGAGGGGAAACCTGATCTTCATGGGTGTACCATTCCCGGTTTATCTTGGTCATGCCATCAAAGAGTTGGGCTGCTATCACATAAGGTTGTTGCATTAAACCTCCTGGAGAAAGTTGATCAGCCACTCCCTTGTTCACCGAATCAAGGCTTCTGTAAAAGTATTACAGCAAGACATTATCGGGCAATCCATGAGTTGGGCATTGCAGCACCAACTTCTTAAATCTTAGCCAAGTCTCATGGATTGGCTCACTCTCTAAACGGTTGAAGCTTTGGATACTGTCCCTAAGTGTCATCATCTTTGAAGGAGGGAAAAATCATACTTGGAATGTGGTGATAAGCTCTTCCCACGAAGTGATAGAATCTCTTGGCAACTCAGCCAACCACTTACATGCTTCTCCCATTAGAGAAAATGGGAACAACCTCAATTGGACCGATTCTTGGGATATGTTTTTAAAGGAGAACGGCCCGCAAACATCAACAAAGTTTCGTATATGCTCATGGGAATCCTCATGAGCCAATCGATCAAACAACCCTTTCAATTGCAAGAGCTGCAACATGGTTCTTGTAATGTGGAACACAACATTTCATTCAGTTGGAGGCAAGCGAATGGCACCAACTCCACCCACTAGATTTGGGTCATTGACATAATTGAGATTTCTGATGTCATCTTGGTGGCCCACTTGGCTACCATTGCTTCTGTTGACACTTATTTCCTCTGTTTTAAACAACAACACAAAAACCAAAACTAAAAATAATTACATTCAACTATGGCTAACAAGAACACAATTCAACTTCACGAAAAGTATTTCAAACAACACCACTCCCTGGCAGCGGCACCATTTTGATTAATTAATGTTTTGAAGACACTTCATCCAATTCTAAGAATCAACGGTCATTAAATCAGTATAAAACCCAACTAAATGAGTTGGGGTCGGATCCCAGAGGGAGCGGTACGTGTTTCAAATTCAATTGGGAAATATGAATGTGTTTAAATTAGTCATACGAATAGAAATTATCGAATAAAAACATCATTCAACTTAAGCGGAGACACTAATGTCAAATGGGGGTTTTGGTTTTGATTACCAACTACAAACATCAGTCACAAACAATACGAATTAACAATAATGAGACTGGTTCTTGGGATGCGATCGATTATAGGCTAATATAAACATATGGGTAATTGCAACTATTAGAAAATAGGTAGATATTAGTAAGTAGGTTAGGATATAGTGGAGGTAAATTTTCTCTCGAATAATTTACCTCGAATCAAGTGATTTTTCTCGAACATCAACAAGCATGCAAAATAAGACCAGCCCACACCTTAATCCATTCACTCTCTCAAGCGGAATGTGTGGGATTGGGTTTAGGATTCACTCTCTCTAGCTGAACCAGGGTCAACCCAGTACCCACAAACCATCAATCAATAATTTTAGTTCTAAAACCTCTCCCTCGAGCAAGCCAAGAATACAAACATAGAACTGCATTTGCAACTACAATTCCTAAATTAAGCCACAATTAATGATTGAACTCAATTTTAAATAACATTTAAACTAACAATTAGCAATACCCATAAGCTAAATTAGCTCATAATCACACCCCAAGAATTGGGGTTTTAGCTAGACATTATAAAAAGGTAAAACTCGTTACCAAATTGAATATCCATCAATTGGGTAAGAGTGATTTCGTCCTTACAATGCTCCAATTTGAAGATTCTCAAGGACCCACTTCCAATTTCTCAAAAGTGAATTTCTTCAATCTTTCAAAGCTAAGGAAACTAGAGAAAACTATCTCCAGATGCTAAAAACTTAATAAAAAATTATTCTAAAGAGTAATTGATAAAATATACTAAACTAAATGTTCCAAAATATATTTATAGTTGCCAAAAATGCGTTGCGAAAAGTCATTTGGCGAGGTTAGTCGGGCTCACCGAACCACTCGGCGAGCCGCCCTTTGGTCACTTCCATTACCTTTCTGCCTTGACATTTAGCATTCTCAAGGTCTGTAACTTTGGGCGATCTAGCACTGCTTCGCGGAACTACTCGGCGATCTGCCGACTGCTCCTTTCTCTCGCCGACTTGGTTTCTTCCCTCAGGGCTTGGCACACTAGAACTTTGGGGGGGTCATATAGCAGTTTTAATTCGCCAAGTGGACTTGGCGATCATGATGCACTCAAATTACACCTCCCTAAAGAAGGATAAGCGATCGTTATCAAGTAAAGAACCCAACCTGTAGGTTGGGGTCGATCCCATGAGGAAAATGGTTTAGACTTTACTTTAACCAACAATTATATTCAATTAGTCAAATTACTTCCAAAAACAAGTAATTAGAGGGGGGGGGGGTTTGTGAAACAAATTGTAAGAATTCAATAAGTAATCAGTAATAAAAGTCAATTTT
>JAJOOR010044737.1:0-10223 GCA_036250505.1 Solanum acaule
GACCTAGCATGTGTAATTCAAGAACTAAAGAAATACATAGCTAGGGTTCTGAAATTCATGCGAGAAATGGAGCAATAACATGATAATCTGATTTGGAATATTTAAATAACTAATTCATGATGATCTGTTGAAATTCTAGAAACCCTAGATCTGTTTATAATCATGGAATCAAGAATCTGACTGAATTCTAGGGACCTAATGGGCGAAAGGAACCCACTAGTGAAATCCCACATACCTGTGACGAATTCCACGGAGAAATCCTTTGATTTCTGGGCTGGAACTGAAGAAAACTTGTTGCGTTCTTGAACTAGGGTTCTTGACTTCTTTCTCCTCTTAGCGTTCTAATTTTTTTCTAAATTTTACCAATGATTTGACTTAGGTAAGTTCTTGTTATGTTTCTAGGCTTAAACTGACTAAAACCTCATGATTTAGGGTCTAAACGACGTATCTTAGGGGTTAAACGAAATAGTAAAAGACCAAAAGACCCCTGACTTAACTCCTGTCAGAGTAACTGACGGACGGGACTGACGGGCCGTCATTCAATCTACGGTCCGTCGATTGGAGTCATCGGTCGAGTCTGCCCGACAGGGCTTCACTAAAACGAGCATAACTTTTCACTCGAAGGTCGAATTTTAGCAAACTCGGTGGCGTTGGAAAGAAGATTCAATTATCTATAATATCAGAGGTCATGGGACACATAATTCCTTTTTTGATAAAAGTTATCACCATCTGAAGTTGACCCACTCAATAATTTTCGTCTAACTGGCTGTTGACCCTCACCTACGGTCAGAACCTACGGACCGTGGATCGAACGACGGTCCATGCTGGTCGACCGTAGTTCATGTCAGAGGCTGGGTAAATGAGTCTTGATCCACGAACATAGACCACGGACCGTGGTTTGACCTACAAACCGTGGGTCGAGACTTAGCTGGATTTTCTGAGCTGGGTTAGGGAGGGGTTGCAGTGGTGAACCACGGGCCACCAGCACGGGCCGTGGATGGCAACCGTGGGTTGAACCTGCAACTTTTCAAAATCTGTATTTTTGGTCTGTTTCGGATACGAGGTGTTACAAATTATTACCAAATAATATGCAACTAATAAAAAATCAGCCTAAAGTTAATTAAGGAAGTATTTTCAACAAATCCATTTAGCCGTATAGGAATATATTAAAGAGGAAATACTCTTCTTTTAATTCATTTTTTACTATTATTGAACATGATTAGTATGGACAAAATATGAAAAAGAAACGAGGTTTCTGTCTGGTATTATGGAAAACATTTATCGTAAAATATTTTTAATTTTTTTTTTTATGTTTTGTTAGTTTAAATTTTTTGAATTTTTTTTATGTTTTGTTAGTTTAAACTTTTTGAAAATCAAATTTGGATATAGATTTTGCAACTTCTAAGAATTTGGAGTGAATTTTGGGAGAAAAAAAAGGAGTGAAAAAGGGAGTGGTGAACGTGGGTTTGGCTGGTGACTTTTATGTATCCGGTAGTTTTTAGAATTAGGAAAAAGAAGGGATTTAAGTAATATTTTAAAAAGGTTGGGAAAAATAGAGAATAAGGAAATTAAACTTGTGTATATAAGTAATTTATCCAAATTTTAATTCGCCCCACCCTGCATAACATTTTTTTCATTCTCAATCCGCCCACCCCGCCCCGCATAAACCCGCTCCGCATGAACCCACCCCGCATAATTTTTTAATATTTTCTTTTCTAGTTAAGTTTGATACTAAAAATCAAATTCAAAAATATAAATTCATTTTTTCATTAAGTGGTATTAACTTAATAGGATAGTGACTTAAAATTTTATTTTTTAGAGGTCAATTGGGAAACATGTAAGAAATTGAATTATTTTTTATTGAACCATTTTCATTTACTATGTTGAATATTTTAGTAGCTTTAAAGAAATTATCTTAATAAATAATGCTCTATCACTCTCAATGTATTAAATAAATACAATAACAACTCTGTTTACTTATAAAGTAATTTAATACGGTTGGAGTTTCTCTAACCGACAACCATCACTATGAGCTAAAGTGATGATACAACGTCTCGCCCACATTGCCAGAATTGTCTTATAGCTTTCCGTGATATAGAACACCTCAACTAAGTGGATCCACTAGTCTATGCTAAAATGCACCAAGGAATTATCTAAAAAGTATGACCCTTTCTACCCACGATGGCTACATGGTTTATGGAGACTTGAGTTATTATGAACTCATCCTCATAATAGTGCTCAATACTACTCCCAAAATATACTCAGCTCATATGTTTTAAAAACAAAACTATTTCTATGATTAGAGTGTAATTACTCAAAAACTAGCTTAAAAACTCTCTTGGAAATCGGTGTTTCCTTTCTTGTTTAAATGTGAAAACATTTAGACTCTTGGGAATACTTAGTTCCCGTATAATCTTTTGAAGAAATAAACTTTACTCTTACTCTTTACTCAACTCAAAACTCAAGCCTTAAAACAAAGTTAAAACATTTGTAAAAGACTTTTGGAAGACTCGATGAACTTCTCTTGACTTGACTCTTAACTTTCCTTGAATTGAATTATGGATTCAAGGCTCGTGATCTCATGTTTATGGATGATTTCATGATGTTTAGATGTACCTTAGAGCGTATAAATCAACTAGGAAACTTAGGTACGTTGCTAGGGAACTCAAACGGAAAGAAGTGGGAAAAGGTGGAAGAACTGGCGTCCCTGGCGCTCTGAGTGGTGCGGGGTGCCAGGAGGTAAACTTCAGAAGTTGGGTTGGGGCGCTCTTGCTGGTGCAGCACCCCAAGGCCCAAACTTCAGAAGTCCCTTTGGGGCGCTCTGAGAGGCTCGACGCCCCAGCCCTCTCTCCAGGTTTTTGACGAATTCTTTTGCTCGTTTTTCAACTCTAAACCCTATAGATTCAATTGGTTCATTTCCCAAACACTTAGATTCGACTATATCACCAAAATACGAAAGGATATACTCAAAATCACATGTAATTTCATGAATCAAACTCAAGAAACTTCTCAACAACTCCAACAACAAGAACCCACAAGAACTTAAACAAATCTCATCAAGAACTCATAATATTTTCTTTCAAGAACACAATTACGCTGAATTGAATCATGATTAGTGCGTGGGTAAACTAACCCAACGCTATGTGATCTCACATACCTCGTTGGGATCACCCCTTGACGAAATTCATGATCTTAGCTTCTAGAATTTGACGATTCTTGCTTCTTCTCCTCTTTTGTCCTCTTTTTTTCTCTTCTCTAAAAACCCTAACTCAATATTGTAAAGCGTAAACTGAACCAATTCAGTTTAAACCCCAACAAATTACCAAAAAACAAAATTAAGTAATTGGGTGGTGAAAAGACCTCAATACCCTTCTATAATCTGGATTAGACTTTCCTTACCAAAACAACCCAACTTCAAATGGAAATATCTCCCTCATACGAACTCGAAATCGTGCAAACTCAGTGGCGTTGGAAAGATAATTCAAAGATATTTCCTACGGTATCTTGTAGAACACCTAAATCATATTGATCTAGGGGTTATGGTTGTTTGAATTTGACCAAAACTCAAACATAACTTAATTTTGTCAAATTTCCAGATTTTTCATTATTTCCAAAGATGACTCTTTCTAGTTCTTTCAAGTAGCGAGGTGTTACAGGGCTAGAGTCCAGATAAGTTTAGACAAATCCCAATTAGGCGTGGCAAACCTCAGTGCAAACTTCAGAGAAGTGAGAACATTGAGTCCATAGAGGGGGTGGGGTGTATGTGACACCCCAACTTAAGAGAAGAAATTCTATATTGGCAAAACACAAGAGAGATGTTGGGTATAAGTAAGAAAGGTTTACCCATTAGTGACATATTTTAAAGTCGTGTGGGCCTAGGCCCAAAATGGACAATACTATTAGTGGGTTGGGCCGTTACAGGGACTTTTCGACATGAATCCAAATTTAGTCGGGCTTCAATGTGGGTACCAGACTATAACGACCCATCCCGACCGTTATGGGTAGACCTATGGTGAAATAAACCAGCCAGAAAACTTTTTGGGTAGAAACTTAAAAATTCTAGATCAGACCAGTCTTAGATAGAATCCGAGAAATGTAAGGTCTAGGAAATCTGGAAATGGGTTGGGTGATATGTCTAAGCTTTGTTTTTGTTTTCTAGTAGCTAAGACATTAACGAACTCATAGGACCATTAAGAATTGAATTTGAGTGAGTAAAACCCCATGTATCAAACTTGGCATGAAGGAGATAGCTCGGGATGTCAAGGGTCAAATGTATGTTGCAAAATAGAGGCCTTTTTTTGGGAAAGGGGGGAGGGGTTAGTAATCGTGTAAACTGATTTAGTTGTAAAGATTCCATTGGAGTTGATGGACCAGTAAGATTTGTCAACACCTAATTCAGGATTGAGTCGAATGATGAAAGCTTTATCGGTAATATTAATTGTCCAGGATGAAGGAAAGCTTGGACCAGTCTCATTCATCACCATTCCAGAGGTAATCAAAACCAAGGTTCTCTTCATCTTTATTAAAAGGTCCATGGATAATTTGTCTAAGTAGTAGAAGGGAGGGGATCCAACGAGAATGTCAACAATTAATGGATTTGCCCGTGGAAGGGATCCAAGGTATGACCTTGGAGAAAATATTTACCACAAATTATGTTATTCCAAATAAAAGAGATGGAAGGGGTAATTTTATGAAGACTATAAATATTCACGAGGGTCCAAGCCGATAAGGAGGAGTGGTTAGTGAGGAGTCTTCATGCAATACTAGCAAGAAGGGCCGCATTTTTCTCACAAGTTTTTAAAGGCCAAATCCTCCACACTATTTTGGAGTCATAATAGTGTTCCAAGAGATATAGTGACACTTATTTCTATGGATATTTGTTCCCCATAGAAAGTTCCTGTGAATTTGATCAATATGGTGGCACATTTTCATAGGTAAGGCAAAATATTGCATAAATTAGACAGGGATATTGTTAAGCGTAGTTTGAGCTAAAATCAATCTTTTTGTTAGGGTAAGAAAATTTGTTTTCCAGGACGAAAGCTTGTTCATCATATTGTCTAAGATATAATTAAAGTCAGAAGATTTAAACTTTTGATTAAGAATGGAAAAACCAAGGTATTTTCCAAAGTGGTTGGAGAAATGAATTTGAAATATAGTTTAACCAAGATAGGAATTGAGAGCGTATAGTTGTTTGAATAGATGGCCTTGGACTTAAAATAATTAATTTTTTGGCCAGAAAATTTGCAAAAGTAATCCATATAGGTATACATATTAGAAACATATTTGGTATTAGCTCTAGCTATAAGGGTGAGGTCATCGACAAAAAATAAGTGGGATAGGAGGGTCCTCAAGGGTTGAGGTAACAGGATCCCTCAATTTAAGAAAACAACTTGATAGTTAATGTAATTAGAAAGGAGTTTCATATAAACAATGAAGATGTAAAGTGACATTGGATCACCTTGTTTTATACGTGGAGATGGAGAGCAATAGTTAATTTGAGTACCATTTAATAAGATCGTAATATTAGAGGTGGTGATGCAACTCATAATGAGTTTGATAATTTTTGGAGTAAATTTAAAATAGAGAAATGTTTGATAGATAAAGGACCATTTAAGACGGTCAAAAGGTTTCTCTAGATCAACTTTTAGCATAAAAATACCCTTTTTACTCTGTGTGATTGAAATAATTCATGAGCTCTTGGATAATGATGGTGTTATCATAGGCCCTTCTCCCCTTGAGGAAGTTAGTTTGAAAAAGGTCAATCAAGTCATTTAAATAAGGCTTGAGTCTAGTAGCAATGATTTTAGTAGCAATTTTGTAAATCGTATCGCACAATTCGATAGACCGATTTTTTTAAAAGTTATTAGTATTTTTAAATTTCGAAATCAAGCAAAATTAGGTGTTATTTAGATTTTCGAGAATGGATTGAGTTGGAAGATATGATGGCAGTATCACAGACTGATTTTCCTACTATGTTGGTGTTTTGAAAAGTTTAAATGAGAATAAAACTTGAGAGAAATTTCAATATCCTGAAGTCTTTTGATAGCATTGATAATGCTAGTTCTATTAGAAATGTTGTGGTCAATGGTAAAAATTGGAGACATGGATAATGATATCGGCATGGTCGGTAATCCAATTATTATTATTGTCTTTAAAGTGATGGATTTTATTCCTTCTCCTTCTATTGAGGTGATAGAACTTGGTATTAGCATCACCATCGTTAAACCAATTAACTCTTGATCTAATTTTCCAAAAATCTTTTTCAATTTTTAAGCAATCTTCTTAGGTAAAAAATTGTTCAAGTTGCTGGAGGAAACTACTATATGAATAAGATTAGGATTTTGGATACCCTCTCGTCTTCTTAAGATCCTATATTTTGTGAAAAATGTTAACCAAAAGTAAGTTTGTTCCAAGTAGAAGCCTCAGTTTGGAAGATAGGAATAGCTTCAGGAAGTTTTCTGTCTTGCCAATAGCTGGAGACAATGTTCTTAAATTGCGGATATCGATCCAATATTTCTCAAGCTTGGATGGTCTTATAGTAGGAGGCTGGTACGGATTGATAAGACGAAGAAGAAGGGAATTGTGATCAGAATGAGTTTTTGGTAGGTGGGTAATGGAGGTGATAAGAGGGCATTCTACCCAAGAGTTGTCAGTAAAACAACGATCCAGTCTTTTCAAGATTAGACCTTTATTTCCCTTACGATTGTTAGATCACGTATACTTATTGTCTTTAAACCCCAAGTCAATAAGGTTACAATTATCAATACAAGATCAAAATCTAGTACTTCTATTAATATTGATATTTTTCTCTCCCCGCTTATCATTTTGGCTTACGATATTATTAAAATCACCCGCAATAAGCCAAGGGACATCCAAACATGAAGCAATATTTTCTAAATTAATCTAAAGAATGTTACAATAGTCTAGCTTAGTACTAGCATAGATAGTAGCAAACCACCAATCTTTACCACTAGAAGATACCTGAATCATGGCATGTAATTCTTAGGATGTGTGTGTTTATACGGGTGTCACGACCCGAGTTGTAACACAACGTACTCGACCTTGAAGAGGTCTAATACAAGCCTCTTAGATCATTCATTGCATAGACACTAGAAAATAGTGCGGAATTAAAAACTTTATTCAAAAACATAAGCCTCAAAGGTCATCAACATAAAAATCTTTATACGTAAGCGGAAGACTAGTATCACATGGCCATCCTTAGACAAACATACAAGATAGGGTCACGGCCCTTTATACGATCGAAAATGCTAAAGTCTATTACAAGAGTCTCAATATAAAACTAGAAACAATAAAAATCCTTGTCCTCGACATATGAGGACATACCAAAATAGGTCTTGAGAGAACTCTAATCCCAAGCTTCACTAGAGAATGCTATCACTTACCGAAACCTACACTTTGTAGAAAATAGAAGAAATATGGATTAGTACATAAAATGTACTACGTATGATGACCATGCAAAAACATGCTAAAAAGGGCATTTTGTTGAAAGTCATACTTGTATGCCATTTTTGTAAAACTTCATGAACATTAATCACAAGAGGCATAATATAAGTCACAACCAACATATAAGGTCACCCAACTCACATTTAGTCAAAACCACATATAACCCTTTACCTTTACCTTTAGCCTCCACCTCAAGTAACCTTCATGCTACACCTTATGCAATGTATGGGTAGCGTCCCATATCACCACCCACACCAAGGGTGCCATATTAAGATCACAAAAAGGGAACTCACCATTCAACATGCTTCACATTACAAGTAATCATGCTCAACTAGTACCAATATAAAACACATAAGCACATTCGTCAAGTAAGTCATTTCACAACCCTAGGATCTCTATCTAAAGTTACCATAAGACACACCTAAGTAAGATATGGAGTGGCTGCCCATACAACCTCTTCATACACACCTAGGCATTCCTCAAGGCTACACTAGACAAGAACCTTCACATTTCAATATACTAAGTCAAACAACTCATTTCATCAATATAAGCTATTCATTCAACCATTTCATTTAAACAACAAGTCAACATTCTTTGTTGGATTCATTTAAGACACATTCATGCATTTAGAAGACTTTCATTCATTAGCCATTAAGGCTTAGAGAATTCACTATAGTACCTTCAAAGCCTACTCGTGCAATGTATAGATAGCATCTCATACTACTACCTACACTTTGTAGTACCTATCATGTAACTAGAGTGCACATCTCACATGATAGGAATAGGCATTAACCGACATAGACCATGAGAGCTAAATCATGGAATCCGGTGTCATAAACCCCACACCGTGGAAGGTGTTCTACTTGCCAAGGGTAGAACTAGTACACATCCTATGTAGGCATATAGTTTATGGGATATCCAAAGACGTTCATTGGACTCTTAGACTAACATTGGAAAGAGCCACCATCTTAACCATATCCACTCGGTGCTTAGCCTTAGTTTCCATAGAGTAGTTTCATTACATTAGTGTACTAGAGAGGGCCTACCGACCCTAGGTACTTTTACCAAGAAGGGCCACCACCAATAGGTCTACCGTTCAAGGTACATTAAGGATAGCTCATTGATCTTCCTAGAGAGAGCCACCACCATTAGGTCTACCGTCTCTAGGCTCATCATTACACACAAGAAGGGCCACCACCATTAGGTCTACCGATTCAAGGTTTAACATTCATATTGGATTCCTAGACTCCTTATGAGAGGCTACCAACACTAGGTATACCAATCCAAGGTTTAGCCTAGGATACCTCATCATTCAAATGTATAAAGGCTACCAACACTAGGTCTACCAATTCAATACATTAACACATTCATTGGTTGTTTATAAAAGGACTGCCAACAAGTAAACACCTCCACCATAAGTGGATCACACATCAATAGATCACAATTCTATATAAATATAACTCTATCTCAACCCATAGATACAAGATACTACAAAATGTAAAACAATTAACATAATTCCATATCCAATTCATCATCACCCTAAGCAATTTTACAAGATCTCATTCGAATTTACTTTTCAAAGCCATGATCCTCAAATCACCAACACATCAATAATTCACCACAACAAGGCATACTAAATGACATGAATTCATCAATTAACTTCAAATAAACACATACTATTCATTATACTTCCATAGCTAACCAATTTCCAGTCAAATTCCATAATAAAGAGATTTGGGGAAAACATGGGTTCTTGAAGGAATTCAATATAAAATCATCTTTAAATCCTTAACCAAACAACAATTCATAATTATAATGGCTTTGAAAATGTTTTACCAATGAACCTATGCTTAGATTAGAAAGTTATGAAGTAGGATTTTTTATCATTGAAAGACTTGGAAATCTCTTTTGATTTGACCCCTTGAATGAAAGATTAATCAAGGATCAAGGGTCACCATACCTTATACTTGAAGAAACCCACTAAATTGAAGTAGAAACACCTTGAAATCCCCAACCATAGCTTGAACTTGGCCTTGATCTCCAATGGAGTTCTAGAGAGAACTTTTAGGGGAGAAAGGTTTTGTTTTTGATAGATGAAGTATAAATGAAGGTTTCAATGTTTTAATACACTTAAAATACCTAAAAACACTTAAAATAACTATCTATGCATTTTAAAAGACTTGGGGTGAATTGGTAAATTCACCCCTACCTAGGCCGAACTAAAACCACATTGCATGTGCCAAACGACGGCTCCCCATCCACGGACCGTGGATAGGTTGACCCCCCATAATTTCACCTCGTCGTTTGGTTCAGAGGCTTCTCATTTGGGTCCATGACCTATGGAGTAAGACCGCAAGTCGTAGATCAATCTACTTGCCGTGGATTGCATCCGTAGTCCACAATATTCTAGCAGCTTGGTGGTTTCCTTGGGGTCTTGGGGTTTAGACTTAGGGGACTCCTCAAGGACCGTTAGGGTGGTCCTTGGGGAGTCGTACCTTGACGTCTAACCCCTAAACATCTCAATCATGGCTCGGGACAACATGAAACACCATCAAAACTCAAGACGAACAAAAACGAACACACGTTAGTATATATATATAATGTAAGTATTTTATTATATTAAATAGTATATTAAGTATATATTAGAAGTATATATTGTTGGGTTTTAAAGGTGTGAACAGGAAATGAAGGGTTGTGACTCTCCTGAAGGGTTGTGACTATGCCAAAGGGTTTACAGGAGATAAAGAAAAATAATATAT
>JAJOOR010044738.1:0-11912 GCA_036250505.1 Solanum acaule
ATAATAATAAGAATAATAATAATAATAATATAATAATAATAATAAGAATAATAATAATATAATAATAACAATAATAATAATAATAACAATAATAACAATAATAAAAATAAATATAATAATAATAATAATAATAGATGTTAGGGTTAATTCAATATAGACAATTTGGGAATTGTATAAAAGAATTAAGGGCAAAAAGGTAATATACTTGGTCAACATAAAAGGGTTTTGAAGTTAAAAGAAAAGAAGCTCCCCTCACCTAGCTTTTGGCTTTTGGCTTAAAATAAGTCACTTTGATAATTGTCAAACACTCTAATAAGTCAAAAACTGGCTTAAAAGTCAGTTTGACTAGCTTAAAAGCCCATCCAAACATGCTCTTAATGTCGCTGCATGACTCAGCTCCCCCTCATTCATTGCTCAACTCCAAACTTTCTTCTTCTCGATCCACCTCTTGTCCGAAATAATGCTTCACCCGCTGTTCATTCACGATGAACATGGATTGCTTACCTTCATTCCACAACACTATAACGCCGTGGTCGGTCATGCGCATCACCTCAATGGTCCGCTCCATTTTGACTTCAATTACTTGGAAACAACCTCAATCTAGAGTTAAACAATAATATCTTTTGCCCAGGCTCAAAAGGTCGAGGCACAATATGCTTATCATGCCATCATTTAGTCTTCTTCTTATAGAGCTTAGCATTTTCATAGGCATGGAGTCTGAATTCCTCCAATTCATGTAGCTAACCCATCCTTTTTCTCCCGGCTAGTTTTGGGTCCAAGTTCAACTTCTTCGTTGCCTAGTAATCCTGATGTTCTAATTCAACTGGAAGGTGACACGCTTTACCAAACACTAAGTGATAGGGAAAAGTCCCTATTGGTGTCTTATAAGCGGTCATGTATGCCCATAATGCATCATCAAGCTTCATTGCCCAATCTTTCCTTTGGGCATTCACTGTTTTCTGTAGAATCTACTTCACTTCCCTGTTTGACACTTCTACCTGGCCACTAGTTTGAGGGTGGTATGATGTAGCCACCTTGTGTCTGACTCCATATTTAGCTAAGATATTCTTCACCAATTGATTTATGAAGTGCGTCCCTCCATCACTGATTATTTCTCTAGGAGTTCCAAACCGAGTGAAGATGTGATTCTTTAGAAATTTCAGCACCACTTTAGCATCGTTAGTCGGCAAAGCAACTACTTTAACCCACTTTGACACATAGTCCACAACCACAATTATGTATTGATTTCCATTCGATGGAGGGAATGGTCCCATGAAGTCGATCCCCCAGACATCAAATATTTCAACCTCTAAGATGTTATGCAAAGGCATCTTATGTCGTCTGGAAATAGACCTTATTCTCTGGCATTGATCATAATTTTTAACATACCGTGCAGCATCTTTAAACAAAGTAGGCCAGAAAAAACCTGATTGGAGCACCTTATGTGCAGTGCGCTCACCTCCATGATGACCCCCATATGCGGACGAGTGGCAACTATCCATCACTTGTCCGGCCCTTGCTTGAAGAGAAAAGGCTCATCCCATATGTAAAACCGAGCATCATAAATCAGCCTCTTCTTTTGGTGTGTGGTTGCACCCGGTGGAAACAATCCGCTAACCAAATAATTAACAATGTCAGCATACCATGGTAGTTCGGTCACCTCTAGGGCCAATAGTTGTTCATCAGGAAACTCTTCCCGGATTTGACCTTGCACTCCCACATGTGACGAACTCTCCAATCTTGACAACTGATCTGCAATCTGATTTTCAAAACCTCTTCGGTCCTTGTTCTCTATGTCAAATTCTTGCAGCAATAGAATCCACCTGATTAATCGCGACTTTGCATCCTTCTTGTTGAATAAGTACCTGATAGCTGCATGGTCAGTATAAACAACAACTTTAGTACCTACCAGGTAAGATCTAAATTTGTCAACAGCATAGACCAAGGCTAGCATTTCTTTTTCAGTCACTGTGTAGTTCGTTTGGGCTGCATCCAGTGTTTTTCTTGCATAATATATTGAGTGAAACACCTTCTCTTTTCTTTGCCCCAACACTGCTCCCACATCCACATCACTTGCGTCACACATCAGTTCAAAAGGAAGCTCCCAATTTGGGGAAGTTAGGATTGGAGCATCTATCAACTTCTTCTTCAAAGTTTCAAAAGCTTGAATACACTGCTCATCAAATATAAATTTCATCTCCTTATCTAGGAGACTACACATAGGTCTTGCAGTCTTAGAGAAATCCATGATGAATCTCCTGTAGAAACCAACATGACCTAGAAAGCTTTTCACCCCTTTAACAAAGATTAGGGGAGGTAGCTTTTCAATAACTTCCACTTCGGCACGATCAACTTCCAGCCCTCTCTTTGACACCTTATGGCCCAATACAATCCCTTCCTTCACTAGCATCTGATCAATAAAAGGAACCGGATAGTGATCCTTTCTGGTGGCCTCATTCAATTTCATGTAATCCATGCATATTCGCCACCCTGTCACTGTCCTGGTTGGAATCAACTCATTTTTTCCATTGGTGATCACCGTCATGCCTCCTTTTTTAGGCATACACTAAAATGGGATGACCGACTTGCTGTCTGAAATCGAATATACAATACCCGCATCTAGCCATTTAATCACCTTCTTGCGCACCACATCTTTCATCACTGGGTTTAGTCTGCGCTAAGGTTGCACACTTGACTTGTGACCCTCCTCCATAAATATCTTGTGCATGCATAAAGCTGGGTTGATGCCATGTATGTCAACCATTTGCCAGCCTATCGCCTTTTTCCGCTTCCTCAATATTTTCAGAGATGCATAACGTGTAATTCAAACAAAGCAGAAGAAAGAATTACATGTAGAGATTCATTGGCACCTAAGAACGCATACCTGAGATGAGAAGGGAGAGCCTTTAACTCCAACTTTGGTGCTTCCTCAATTGAAGGATACTCACATTTGGGACATCTAGAATGTTAGCCAACTCCTCAATGTCTTGCCCAATTAACACTTTCTCTAAAGGGTCTCGGGCTTCAACATATTTAGCTGCCATTTCCTCATCAATGACTGTAATTGCTGACAGCTCCTCATATATTGCAGGCAACTTCATTGCCTTGTAAATATCAAATACCTCGACCTTGTCACGAGCCCTCATTGTTAGTCTACCGGCCGCCACATCAATTAATACACCTCCAGTTGCTAGGAATGGGCGTCCCAAAATAAATGGGACCTTTGGGTCAGGCTCAAAATCCAAAATGACAAAGTCTACGGGGAAAATTAGAGTTCCCACTTGAACCAAGACATCTTCAATAACGTCATCTGGCCTTTCCACCGAACGGTTCGCTAACTACAACATAATGGTTGTGTACTTGGGCCTTCCTAGTCCCAACTTGAGAAACATGGATGTAGGCATCAAATTGATACTTGCGCCTGAATCGCACAACCCTCTTGCCTCAATACACTTACCAATTTTTATCTGAACAGTGAAACTCCCTGGATCTTTCAACTTAGTTAGGAGCCTATTCTGGATCCTAGAACAGCACTCCTCCGTGAGTGCTACTGTTTCATACTCAGCCAATCTACTCTTGTTGTCTACCACATCTTTCACATATTTGGCATACTTAGGAATGCCCTGCAACACATCAATCAAAGGCAAGTTAACATGTACCTGTTTGAGTAATTCAATAAACTTACCGAAACATTCCTCCTCCTTTTGGTTTTTGAATTTCTGTGGAAATGGAGGAGGTGGTTTTGCTTTTGGCTCCTCATTTACCCTTTGCTCACTTGGTTCCGCTTCATTTACTTGTTTTCCTTTTTCTTCAGCAGCTTTTGCCTTTGGCATAACTCCTCCAATGGACGACCACTCCGAGTACTTACAACATTTACTTATTTCGGGTTTGGATCGGTATTTCAAGGTAAACCCCCTTGTGGTTGGGAATTTTGGGAACTAGCAAACTGTCCAAACTACTTCTCTAAATTCTGAGTTGCCAGTTGGTTATTTCAAACATCTACTGCCAATTTAGTTTGATCAGCCATGATTTGTTTTAGCATGTCCTCCACACTCATATCACCTTGCTTGGCAGCCTATTGGTTACCATGGTTTTGTTGGTTTCCATGTCTTTGTTGATTGTGATGTTGTCCACTACCCTGTGGCCTGTATTGGTTTTGATTACCACCCTATGAAAAGTTTGGGTGATTCCGCCAGATAGGTTGTAAGTATTTCCATAGTTCTGGTGATTTCCTCCTCGCTGAGCATTACCTACAAAATGAACAAATTATGGTTGGCTCCATATACCTCAGTGATCTCCACCTCCACATACTTCACACCAAGTTTGTGGTTGTTGCACCATATTAACTTGAACCTATTGCAGTCCTAGTGACATATTGCTGAAATGAGTAGTCATCATATTCTGCATTGCTGAAATCTGTGTAGTCAAAGCTGTCACTACATCCATTTCCAACACTCCAGCAATCTTCTGTACAACCGGTCTAGCTCCTCCTCCATTCCACTCGGGGTTACCATGTGAAATTCTATTAAGCAATGTAAACAGCTCAGCATATGTCTTCTCCAAAGCTTGACCACCTGCAACAGAATCAAGTAAAATTTTTGTGTTTGGTTCCAACCCTTTAATGAAGGTATAGACCAACACTTCGTTAACTTGATGATGATGTGGACAACTTAACAGCAGGGACTTAAACTTGTCCCAAGCTTGGTACAAGTTTTCCCCTCCCTTCTGTTGAAAGCTTAATATATGACTTCTCATCTTGGCTATTTTCCCGGATAGAAAAATCTTATCAAGAACTTCCGGACAAGATCATCCCAAGTTGTTATGAAATTTGCAGGCTCAGAGTTCAGCCATCTTTTTGCTTCCCCTAGCAGAGAAAAGGGGAATAATGTGAGCCCAACATAATCAGAGTTCACTCTAGTTGGGGTGTACGTGTTACTGATCTTGAAGCAATTCAGAATATACACTTGTGGGTCCTCATGAGATAGACAAGTGAACTCCCTGTTTGTGTACAGTAGTTGCACCATGTTCTGCTTCAATTCAAACCTCCCACCAGGTGCAGGTTTCTGAATACTTGAGGTAACATTAGTGGTCTGTGAGTTTGCCACATCTCTCACTTTCATTTCTGCTATCACTGCAAGTGGGTCTTGATCCTCCATTTCTTCTGAAGTTTCTGGTTCACTAGCCACAAGAGGAACAGGATAAGTGAGTCTTCTTTGCCTTCTCCGGTAACGAACATATCTCTCCGGTTTACCTAGAGGCTTTACCAAGTCCTGGTCTTCTTCCAGTGTAAAAACCTGACACAACCTGCGAAATGAAGAGCTAAGATCAAGTTGTCAACACTTGTACAAATAATTTAGACACTCGAAAATTAGATATCTGCCGATTTTAAAGTCCCCGGCAGTGGCGCCAAAAACTTGTTGCGTCCAAAAGCACACACAAGTGCACGTGGTCACTCAAGTAGTACAACGACTCTTTCGAGCCGGATTATCGAACCCAAAGGACTTCAAATCAACAAATAACAACTTTATTATGTCTAAAATAAATTTACTTATGCGACAAACAATTTTAGAAATTTGTTTATATCTACTAAGTTGAACAATCTCAAAAATTAATTACTACAATCAAACAGTTTCAAACAAGAGAATTTCACAATATGGAAAAGTATTCCAGGGTGGTAGCATAAACCGATTTCCAGCATAATATTAATTTATCCTAGCATTCGACAGGTTAACCTCATATGGATTTGCAAGGTTCATTTTACGATCATGATCTCCCGACCTCTAATCGCCTACCACCATCGACAACCTAACTACATCGTTGAGCGGGGATAGGCATGAACCAATGGCGGATCATTAAGTTATCATCTTGCATATTAATCAAGCGTGGTATATAGGTATAAGACTATCCTATATACAAAACACTCTAACTTTACTCTAGAATGAACACGCTTATCACATTCTTTAGTCTATCCCTCTATTCATCTTCCGAATTCAAGAGTGGACAATGAGTTTATTTTAATGTAGATCAGTCATTTAAATAGTTAAACAAGAATGTAAGCATAAATCACAAGAAAACCCATCTCATACTAAAAACAAATACTATTATACCATTAATCGTAGCTATAACTCTAGAATAAGGGAACTTATCTACTCATAGAACAAAATATCATCAAATAATGTTTATGGATCATAAAAGGGTTTACCAAAATGAAGGAGTAGAAGAAGAGCCCTAGAGAGTGTTTGCCAAATCGCTCAAATCGATGTTCTCCCGTCTTTTTAAAAACTGGATAATGATAAAATAACACAACTAGACTATTTATAGTCTAAAATAAAACACATGACTCAATTCTGGTGTCCAAGTCCGGTTGCGGACCTGTTCCTTCACCCCAAGTTGTGCACATAAGGATCTCATCCCTCCTAGTGTATTTTCCAGCTTCTTGGCCATTCTACTCCGCAACTTTGTCTTCTATCTTCCGACCTTTGTCCAGGTGCCCTTTTTTAGCTCATTCTTCTTTGCTTTTCATCCTGAAACATCTAATCATATTGGTTAGAGGAAACAACATCAAAAGACTCTAAAATTTCAGTTCCGACTAATAAAGTGCTCTCAAACTTAGCTATATATATGGGATAAATTTGTTATTAGGCGCATAAATACGCCTAAGATCACAAACCACTCCCCCTCGTTCTGGAAAGTAATTCCAGGTGAGGCAAAAAATTTTGCCCCTACTTCGCGACACGGCTCCATCACGGAGCTGCCTTCTTTTTGACGTAAAAGTAACTTACCATCGAAATCAAAATTCCAGGCCCCCTCCGCGATACGCCAGGTACACGGACCATTCTGCCTCGATTTGGAAAATTAATTCCAAGTGAGGCAAAATTAACGCCCCCATCCGTGATGTGGCTCCTTCACGAAGCTTCCTTGGACCAAAATTTCCGATTCCTGCAAATTTAAAGCTCAAAACTCGTTAGTCAAAACACGATGGGTTGCCTCCCATCCAGCGCCTTAGTTTTGGTCGTGGCACGACTCATCTTTTTGTATTTTCTGAATATATACTCTCTTTTTTTTTTTACTAATTCCTAAGAACTAAAATAACAAAAAAAACAAAATAAATCCTTAATATTACCAGGGTTCATGGGTTGCCTCCCATGTAGCGCCTGATTTAATGTCGCGGCACGACCCATCTCATGACTCATTCATCATTTAAAGTGAGCGCTTCAAGCTCACGATCCACGTTATTTCCAAAATAGTGCTTGACCCTTTGTCCATTCACAAGGAAAGTAGAGCTCTTATCCTTGTTCCCTAGCTCCACAACACCATGTTGGGTCATCCTTACCACTTCAAATGGACCACTCCACTTAGACCGAAGCTTTCCGGGGAATAACTTCAATCTTGAGTTAAACAACAACAGTAGTTGACCAGGCTCAAAGGTGTGTGACACAATATGCTTGTCATGCCACCTCTTGGTCTTTTCTTTGTACAACTTAGCGTTCTCATAGGCGTGAAGCCTGAACTCCTCTAATTTGTGCAGTTGTGTTATTCTCTTCCTACCGGCTAACTCAGCATCCAGATTCAGATTTTTGATCGCCCATTATGCCTTATGCTCCAATTCAGCTGGTAGGTGACAAGTTTTTCCAAACACCATTCGATAAGGAGAGGTCCCTATCGGTGTCTTGTACGCAATTCGGTATGCCCATAATGCATCATTTAGCTTGTCAGACCAATCTTTTCTTCGGGCATTCACCGTCTTCTGGAGGATCAGTTTGACCTCCCAATTCGACACTTCCACCTGCCCACTAGCTTGGGGATGATATGTTGTAGCCACTTTGTGTCTTACCCCATATTTGGCTAACAAATTGTGCACTGAATTGTTAATAAAATGCGTACCTCCATCACTGATCATAGCCCTTGGAGTTCCGAACCTGGTGAAGATGTGTTTCCGAATGAACTTCACAATCACTTTTGTATGATTGGATGGTAGTGCAACTGCCTCCACCCACTTAGACACGTAGTCCACTGCAACTAGAATGTATTGATTACCACGGGACGATGGGAATGGTCCCATGAAGTCTATCCCCAGATGTCAAAGAATTCCATCTCTAATATATTGCTCAAGGGCATCTCATGCCTTCTCGAGATGGTGCCCATCCTCTGACACTGATCACAACCCTTCACAAATATAGCAACATCTTTAAAAAGAGTAGGCCAAAAGAAACCAGATTGCAATACCTTATGCACAGTTCGTTCGCCTTTGTGGTGTCCACCATATGGTGAAGAGTGACAACTCTCCAACACTTGTGTAGCTTCCTGTTCAGCTATACACATTCGCATCATCTGATCAGGTCCCTTCTTGAATAAGAAGGGTTCATCCTATAAATGGAATCGTGCATCATATTTTAACCTCTGCTTTTGATGTGTTGAGGCCCCAGGTGGAAATAAACCACTCACCGAAAAATTCACAATATCAGTATACCAAGGCACTTAAGCAATGTCCAAAGCAAGCAGTTGCTCATCAGGAAACTCTTCACGAATTTACCCCTCATTCTTCACATGAGATGAATCCTCCAGCCTGGACAGATGATCAGCTATCTGATACTCAGTTCCCTTCATATCTCTTATCTCTAGATCAAACTCTTGTAGTAGTAGAATCCACCTAATCAGCCACGGCTTGACATCCTTCTTGTTAAACAAATATCGGATTGCAGCATGATCAGTGTAGACTATAACTTAGGTTCCCACCAAGTATGATCTAAACTTATCGAACGCGAACACTAATGCCAGCATCTCATTCTCAGTAATAATATAATTTGATTGGCCTGCATCAAGTGTCTTGCTTGCATAGTAGATGGAATGAAACATCTTATCTTTCCGCTGCCCAAGCACTGCCCCAACTGTTATGTCACTAGCATCACACATAATTCGTATAGAAGCTCCCAATTTGGAGCAACCAGAATAAGAGCTTCTATCAACTTTTTCTTGAGCAACTCAAATGCCTGCAAACACTTATGCACGTGGGTCTTGCAGTCTTAGAGAATTCCTTGATGAACCTCCTATAGAACCCAGCATGTCCTAGGAAGCATCTAACTCCCTTCACTGTGATGGGGGGTGGCAACATCTCAATAACTTCCACCTTAGCTTTGTCAACTTCCAGCCCATTATTGGAGATCTTGTGCCCCAACACAATTCCCTCTCGAACCAGAAAGTGACACTTCTCCCAGTTTAACAGCAGTTTGGTTTCTTCACACCTAGCAAGAACTTTGTCAAGATTAGTCAAACAAAGTTCAAAAGACTCACCAAACACCGAGAAGTCATCCATGAATACTTCACCAAAATCCTCCACCATATCATGGAAGATTGCCATCATACATCTCTGAAATGTGGCCGGGCCATTGCACAAGCCGAATGGTATGCGCTTGAACATATACGTGCATACGGGCAAGTGAATGTAGTCTTCTCCTGATCCTCTGGTGCAATGACAATCTGATTGTACCCTGAGTAGCCATCAAGAAAATAGTAGTATTCCTGACCTGCCAGCCTATCCAACATTTGATCAATGAAAGGTACCGGATAATGGTCCTTTCTAGTGGTGTCATTCAACTTTCTGTAGTCCATGATGATCTGCCACCCAGTCACTGTTCTTGTGGGGATTAACTCATTCTTCTCATTAGTCACCACCGTAATTCTGCCCTTCTTGGGCACACACTGTACTAGACTTACCCATTTGTTGTCTGATATTGGGTACACAATCCCTACATCCAACTACTTGATCACCTCTTTTCTTACCACATCCTTCATCAATGGGTTTAGTCTCCGCTGATGTTGTGCACTCGACTTATACCCTTCCTCCATATACATTTTATGCATGCACAACACGGGACTAATCCCATGGATGTTGGACACTTGCCATCCCAGAGTTGCTTTTACTTTAGGATGATTAATGTTGCTTCCACCTGTGCATCAGACAATGCTGCAGACAAAATAACCGGTAAAGTTTTATCTTCACCCAAAAATGCATACCTGAGGTGAGCTGGCAATGTTTTTAATTCCAGCTGAGGTGCTTTTTCAATGGAGGGCTTGGGTGGAGGGCCCAACACCCTATTTAGAGGCTCTCATCGATCTCCAGATGTACCTACAAGTGCCATATCAAGAAATTGCACAATTTCCTATGCCTCAGCATCCCCATAAATATTGTCCCCTACTTACACTCGCTTTAAAGGGTCCTTAGATGCAATGTATCGAGCCTCTGCCTCAAGATCTATCACAGTTATGGCAGACAACTCCTCCTACACCGCTGGCAATTTTAAAGCTTTATACACATCAAAAACCTCCACCTTATCATGGGCCCGTATAGTGAGCTGCCCAGCTGCTACATCTATCATCGCCCTCCCAGTAGCCAAGAAAGGTCTTCCTAAGATGAATGGGACCTCAGGATCTAGCTCAACATTTATCAAAACAAAATCTACTAGGAAAATCAACGATCCCACTTGCACTAGAACATTCTCTACAACATCTACAAACAACTATAAGATAATGGTAGTAGGTTTAGGACTACCTAACCCCAGTTTTTTGTACAAAGAAGTCAGCATCAAATTTATACTAGCTCCTAAATCACACAAACCTCGCGCATGAATGCTCTACCCTATAGTGATCTGAACTGTAAAGCTATCCGGATCTTTCAGTTTAGTGGGTAACTTATTTTGGATTCTGGAGCTGCACTCTTTAGTAAGTGCAACAGTCTCATATTCTGTCAGCCTCCTTTTATTCGCCACAATCTCCTTCACATATTTCGCATACCTGGGTATACCCTGCAAAACATCTACCAATGGCAAGTTAATGTGAACTTGTTTCAAAAGAGAGAGAAACTTACCAAAACATTCATCCTCCTTCTATTTCTTGAACTTTTGAGGGAATGGAGGAGGTGGTTTCACTATTGATTGCACTATTTCTTCTTATGCAACACCTTTCGCCATCCTTGGGTTCACTCTCTTTATTAGCAGTTTCAGTGTTCCTTTTCTTAGGAGCCAACTCCTCCAATTGCAAACCACTGTGAATACCTACCGCGATTACCTGTTTAGGATTTGGATCAGTATTTCTCGACAAACCTCTTTGCGGTCGTGAGGTTTAGGCACTAGCAAACTGCCTAAATTGCTTCTCCAGATTTTGTGTAGCCAGCTGGTTATTTCTCACATCAGCAGCTAACTGGGCTTGATCAGCCATGATCTTTTTTAGCATCTCCTCCATGCTCATGTTACCAGATTGCTTATTCGGTTGCTCCCGTTGGGCCTGTGGTTGGTACCCCTGTGCATTTCCTTGGGGTCTATACTGATTCTGGCCTAGACCCTGATTTTGATTTCCACCCAAAGAAAAGTTCGGGTGGTTACGCCAACTTGGGTTATAAGAGTTCCCATAATTCTGTTGGCCTCTTCCTCATTGTGCATTGCCTACAAAATTAACAGAATCCAGGTTTGCACCACATACCTCTACACTATGGTCACCACCTCCGCATATCTCACACCAAGATGCTGGTTGTTGAACTGCATTTACCTGCGCGGACTGTTGTTCCAATGCTAGATTGCTGAAGTGGGTGATCACCATATTGTGCATAGCAGCAATCTGTGCAGTTAAGGCAGTCACAACATCTACCTCTAGCAAACCTGCAATTTTCTGAATCACAGGTTTCACCCCTCCTCCGTTCCATTCAGGGTTTCCCTACGAGATCCTGTTCAGCAAGACGAATAATTCATCATATGTCTTCTCCAAAGCCTAACCACCAGCAGATGAATCAAGTAGAATTTTGGTGTTAGGTTCCAATCCTTCAATGAAGGTATGGACCAACACCTCATTAGATTGATGATGATGTGGGCAACTCATCAACATCGATTTAAACCTATCCCAAGCTTGCTACAAGTTCTCCC
>JAJOOR010044740.1:0-11383 GCA_036250505.1 Solanum acaule
CCCCCCCCCCCCCCCTTGGATGTCTATTTGATAGATTATACGCCTCGTTAAATCCTTACTAGATAAAACCCAATGAAATTTAGTGAAAGAAAAAGAATACACAAATCTAATAATACACATTTTGGGTGTCCCATTAAAAACCTTATAAGGAATCCAAAGGGACAAAATCTTATGAGGAAAAAAGAGTATTGTCACGATCCAGACAGTCGTGATTGTCACCCACACAAACCCTCCAGTGGGAGAACCATTAATACTAATCAGCTAACCCAAGAACTAAATATTTAAAGATACGGAAGCAGGTTTAAATGCGGAAATAAAGTGGAGTTCCCATAAACTCCGGAAGTCTAACAATTCGATACTAAAACATTGCAGAAAACACCCCTAGAATCTGAAAGTCAATGTACCAAAACATCTAAAATTCAACAAGTCTACGGAAATGGGTGCAACCCAAACTAAATATAAGATTAGCTAAAGTACTAGTCTAAGTCCAAAAGAATGGACTAAACAATAGAGGACCCATGATAGCTTGAAAGAACTGGCTCACTCTTGAATTCGAAGTCGATCATTGATCTCTTAAGCGAGGTCTGTCAGTAGCCGCCTGAAGATGCCCTGTACTCAACAAAGAAAGAACAAGTGTAGTATCAGTACACAACCACAGTGTACTCACGCGGCTATTCCAATAAGTGAACATATACAAGGAATCACAACATAGTAAAACAGGCATATATCGAACATATACAATATCAATCATCATTTTAGGATAATGTACAATTCTACATTCTCAATAATATACATATATGACAAGTTAGTGGTCCTCCTAAACTGTTAGTGTGCCGGATCATGGCACCCGTTCCAAGTTAGTGTGTCGGATCATGACACCTGTTCCAATATGTATGTCGATACGTGACATCCGATCCCAGTTAGTGTGTCAGAACGTGACACCCGATACATTCAACATACCACAATCACAATGTATATTCTCATAATCATACAATCAAGTGTTGATTCATGGCATACCATCATTCATTCATACTCATTTTTGTTAGGTTTGATCTATATTGCATCATTCACATACATTCATGCATTACAATGGACCAATTACCAACATATATTACACAAACATGAAATCAAACCATCACCTACCTCGAAACCAAGCTTGAATCTTCCTAAGACACTTGATTCTTCCCTTTCCGAATTCTTTCCGCTTGATCATGGTCTAAAAACAACAATTTAATACAAGGATCAATAAACGAGGCCTAATTACCTGGATTACAATCAACATTATCAACCCTAGGCCAAATCCATGATCCTAAGGTGTAGCTAGGGCTTTTTCCCACCACCAATTCCTATCCAAAAATCCTTCCCCAACAATAATTACCTAAGAATCTAAGTTCTATGGATCGAAATACAAATTAGGGGAATAAAATCCTTACCTTTAATGCTAGAAGAGGTGGAAAATTGTCAAGAATTTGCCCTGGTTCATCTCTTAGCTCTCAAGAACGAAAATTACAGAATAATAACATTTTTGGGTTTTAATCCCAACTTAGGTTGCGCCTGGCCCGCTATGGCGGCCCCCATCCCGCCACAGCGGCCCCGCCCTGGAGGAATAATTCTCGCCCTGGCGTCTTGCGCGGAGACAGAATGTCGGAATTAGAGTTTCAAACCTCCATTTCACAACACACATTCAACCCATGACATTCAAAAACTACTCGTTCACGCTAAAATCAGTTTCGGGAGTTCTACTCGCTCGAATTTGATTCCGCAAAGTCGTACGGGTTCCTTAACATCTTAGATATCTACACGACTGATCGAATCTATAATTAGATCTCTCATTCAATACCAGATTTTCCTAGACTTCACGGACTCCGATTTCGTCCAAATCTGGACTACGCTAAGAATTCTGAAGTTACTACGAAAAAGTTTTCTGACCCAAAATTTTTCCCCGTTGGCTTTTCTATAACGATGGGAACAAGGTGTTACAATAGATACCAATTTACCCATCACTCGTCCCCGAGTGACACCTAGGAAAAAGGGCTAAAGTAAGGGTAAAGTAGTACCTGAATCAACGAACAACTGGGGATACTTGTCTCGCATGTCCTTCTCGGTTTCCCAAAGGACGATGCTTCCATTGGACCTTCACCGACTTAATCTCTTTGGTCCTCAGCTTTCGAACATCACGGTCAAGAATTGCAATCGGTTCCTCCTCATACTGGAGGTCTTTGTCTAACAACACTGAGTCCCACTTTATGATGTAATCTCCGTCACCATGATATCTCTTCAACATGGACACATGAAATACCATATGAACTCCAGATAAGCTAGGTGGTAAATCCAATCAATAAGCTACTGGTCCTACACAATCAAGAACTTCGAATGGTCCAATGTATTGAGGACTAAGCTTTCCCTTCTTGCCGCATCTCATCAGCCCTTTCATGGGTGACACTTTAATAACTTTCTCACCAGTCTGAAATGTCATGTCTCTTACCTTATGATCTGCATACTTTTTCTGTCAACTTTGGGCTGCTAGAAGCTTAGCTTGGATGTTTCTTACCTTATCTTGATCATCCTTCACCAAGTCAACCCCCAAAGGTTTTACATCTCCAGTCTCAAATCATCCTATGGGTGATCTACATCCTCTCCCATACAACACTTCAAATGGTGCCATATAAATGCTGGAGTGGTAACTGTTATTACAGGAGAACTCACACAAATGTAGGAACTTATCCCAATGTCCTCCAAAGTCGATGACACATGCCCTCAACATGTCCTCTAACACTTGAATAGTTCTCTCTGACTGCTCGTCCTTCTACGGATGAAAGGTTATGCTAAAGGTGAGTTAAGTACCAAACTCCTCATGCAATTTTCCCCAAAACTTGGATGTAAACTGCGTACCACGGTCCAAAATGATAAAAAGGGGAACCCCGTGCAACCTTACTATCTCTTTCACATACACCTTAGCCAATTGCTGCGCATTATAGTCTATTATGACTGGAATGAAGTGGGCTGACTTAGTCAATCTGTCAACCACTACCCAAATAGAATCAAACTTCCCCAAGGTCTTAGGGAGACCAACCACAAAATCCATAGCTATTCTTTCCCACTTCCATTCCGGAATTGACATTCTCTAAAGCAAACTTGCAGGCCTTTGATGTTCATATTTTACTTGTTGGCAGTTTTGGAACTTAGCCACAAACTCCTTTATATCCTTCTTCATGCCCGACCACCAATATAGTCGCTTCAAGTCTCGGTACATCTTGGTCACACCCGGATGAATAGAATACTGCGAACCATGAGATTCTGTCAACAAATTTCGAATCAAGTCGTCTACTCGAGGAACACAAATTCTTCCTTTAAAACTGAGCACTCCCCACATCAAGAACCATATCTTGTGCCTTGTCAATCACTGTCTTCCTTCTAAGCTCATTCAAATTCTCATCCTCAAACTGTTTGGCCTTGATTTCCTTAATGAAGGTGTCCCTAACCTTAATAATAGCTATCACCCCATCTTTTTTCTGAGATGCACAACTGCATGAACTTAGACTCTAAATGTTGAATTTCTTTAGCCAAAGGTCGCTTGGATACACTCAAGCAAGCTAAACTACCCATATTCACCGCTTTTCGGCTTAGTGCGTCTGCCACTACATTAGCCTTACCCGGATGATACTGGATGGTTACATCATAATCCTTGAGTAACTCCATCCACCTTCGCTGTCTCAAATTCAAATCCTTTTGAGTGAATACATGTTGTAGACTGCGATGATCAGTGAACACCTCACATTTGACACCATAGAGGTAATGCCGCCAGATCTTAAAAGCAAACACTACCGCTGCTAACTCTAAATCGTGTGTTGGATAATTCCTCTCATGCACCTTCAACTGCCGCGATGCATAAGCTATGATATTCTTATATTGCATCAATACAACACCCAAACCCGACTGTGAAGCATCAAAATAAACAGTAAAATCTTTACCTTCAACTGGTAGAGCTAGAATAGGTGATGTGGTCAAGAGAGTCTTGACCACAACACCCAAACCTGAATGTGAAGTGTCACAATAAATAGTAAATTATTTACCTTCAACCGGTAAAGCTAGAATAAGTGTTGTGGTCAAGAGAGTCTTGAGTGAATACATGTTGTAGACTACGATGATCAGTAAACACCTCACACTTGACACCATAGATGTAATGCTGCCAGATCTTAAGAGCAAACACTACCCTGCCAACTCTAAATCGTGTGTTGGATAATTCCTCTTATGCACTTTCAACTGCCACAATGCATAAGCTATGATATTCTTATCCTGCATCAATACAACACCCAAATCCGAATGTGAAGCGTCACAATAAATAGTAAAATCTTTACCTTCAACCGGTAGAGCTAGAATAGGAGCTATAGTTAAGAGAGTCTTGAGTTTTTGAAAGCTCTTCTCATATTTTTCATTCCATTCAAAAGGTACCTCCCTTTTGGTTAACCTTGTCAGATATGCGGCAATAGAAGCAAAGTTTTTCACAAACCGTCTATAGTAGTTAGCGAGCCCCACACAACTTCTAATTTTGATTACCAAGCTAGGCAAGACCTAATTCCTAACTGCTTCAATCTTTTGGGGGTCTACTATTACCCCTTTCTTCAAAACTACATGCCCTAAAAAGGCAACCGAAGTCAACCAAAATTCACACTTAGAAAATTTCGCATACAACTTTTGTTTCCCAAGAACAACCAAAACAATACGAAGGTGGATGACATGCTCTTCCCCACTTTTCGGATAACCAAAATGTAATCGATAAACACTATTACAAACGAATCAAGAAAGGGTTTGAACACACTATTCATCAAAATCATGAAAGCTGCAGGCGCATTTGTCAACCCAAACGACATAACTAGAAACTTATAATGCCCATAGCAGGTCCTAAATACCTTTTTGGTATATCCTCAGCATAATCTTTAACTGATGATACCCAGACCTTAGATCAATCTTAGAGAAAATGGATGCACCATACAACTGGTCTAAAAGATAATTTATTCTAGGTAGTGGATACTTGTTCCGAATGGTGACCCTATTCAATTGGTGATAGTATATGAACATTCTCATAGTGCCATCATTTTTCTTAACAAACAAGAGAGGAGCACCCCATGGGGAAGCACTAGGACGAATGAAACCTTTATCAAGAAGTTCTTCGATTTGAGCCTTAAGCTCTCTCAATTTTGTCGGAGCCATGTGATACGGAGGGATGGAAATGGGGAGGGTACCAGGTTCCAAATCAATGCAGAAATCCATATCTCTATACAGGGGCATAGCAGGCAAATTAGTAGGGAACACTTCTCTAAATTCTGACACCATGAGAATAGACTCAATAGAGGGAGATTCAACCTCTATATCCCGAATATGAGCCAAATAAGTCAAACAACCATGCCCCACCAGTTTCCTAGCTCAAATGGAGGATATGATCTTAGTTGGCTTAGGCTTGTACACCCCTTCCCACTCTAACTTTTCCTTACCGAGGATCTCTAATGTCACAGACTCAGTATTACAATTAAGCACAACATAATAAGGGGACAACCAAGTCATGCCTAAGATGATATCGAAGTTAGTCATATCCAAAATAACCAAATCATCCCAAGTTTGAAAACCCATAAACAAGATAGAACAAGCACGATAGACATGGGTGACTATGACAGACTATCCAACTGGGATAGCTCATGAATGAGGACATCAAGTATATCACAAATCATATCAAATTCTGAGGCAAATCGCACGGACACATAAGAATAAGTAGAACCCGAATCAAACAACACATTAGCCATCCAGTCACAGACCAGAATAGTACTTCTCATCACCGCATCCGAAGACTCTGCCTCGCTCTTGCCCGGAAAGGCGTAATATTGAGCCTTGTCATCTTGATGGGCGACTTCCCTGCCTGGCTGCGCTGCACCTCTGCCTACATTACCATTTCCCCGACCCCCACGACCTCACTGATTTCCTCTTCGCCCACCTTGTGAACGTCCTCTACCATTATTGCCGTTGCCTGTGAGTACCCCTGCTCTAGTTTACTGTTGCGCAGAATCCAACATGTGCGAGTGGGGACAATCTCTCCTCATATGCCCAGGTTCTCCACAATTATAACAAGTGCGATCAAAAGAAGACTTGCTGCCCGTTGAAGGTGTGGCTCCCTGGCTATCCTGAATCAAATTTTTAGGTGGAGTTCCCGAGTAATTGCCTGTAGAAGCGGGTATAGCGGACTGAATTGGCCGGGCTGCAAGCGTCGGCCTCCCTGAACTTCTGGAGTAGGAACTTGAAAGTTACCTGTGTTCTTAGCTTTCTTAGCGAAATCCTTTGCCTGCCCATCACGCCTAACTCCTTCCACTTTCTTCACAAAATCTGTTACCTCATTAAAACTTTTCCCTGCAGAAGTCATTTGCACAGACAATACCTGTAACTCTGAGTTCAGTCCCTTGACGAATCCTCTCTTCCTTAGTAGTCACCAATTATGTAGCATATCTAGACAAAGCATGAAACTTAGCCTCATAAGCAGCCACATATATACCACCTTGCTCCAAAGCTATGAACTCATCATTCTTACGATGTCTCAAGGTCCGGGGTACATATTTTTCCAGAAACAGAGCATGAAATTGGGTCCAAGTGAGTGGGGGTAAAGCTGACGATCTGCATTCCACATAAGCTCTCCATCACTGCTTAGCCTCACCTTGAAGCTGGAAAGTTATAAATTTTACTCCATGCTGATAGACAATTCCTAACTTATGAAGCCTCTCATAACAATCCAAGGTAAATTCATAGGCGTCCTCACACTCAGAACCATGGAACACATGCGACTTTAGTTTCAGAAACTTAGTTAACATCTCATGCTTATTACCAGTCATCACGGGACCTAACAAAGGACGGAAGAAGGCATTAGTACCTATAGTTCCAGCCACCTTGGGGACAGTAATAACAATAGGGGGGTTTGCATGAGTCTGAGTGAACTGTGGGAAGAACTCCAAGACTAACCAATCATTTCCGAAAAGTCATAATCTGCTGAGCCAATACTTGGTCTAAAAGAGGAATACATGTAGTCTCAGTATGTACCTCTTCATCTTGTCCAACAACCTCCCCATTCTTAATCTCTACAACATGTACCTCTTTCTCTTGTCCAACAGCCTCCTCATTCTCAATCTCTACATTCTCTTCTACCTCTTCATGATGCGCGGGAGGATTCTCATCTCTGGGAGCATTCTCAACTGTGCTCCATCCCTAGTAGGTGCTACCCTTCCTTGGCCTCTGTCTCTTGCCCTTCCTCTACCCCTGCTTCGGCTGCGACCTATGGCTGCAGATTCCTCAGCTGGCACATTGACAGGAGCTACAAGCTTGACGTTGTTGAATCTAATGTAAACCATATGCCGATAAAAGAGTGAAGGAGATTAGATAGCAATTTAGATCACCAGATACACGTTGGAATCAAGTTATAACACGAAAAGATACAAAAGAAAACATAGAGATTTGCTAAAGTCCTATAGACTCTCGAAGAAAAGTACAGACGTCTCCGTACCGTTCCACAAGACTCTACTAGACTCGTTTTGGTACATCTAGATCAACGAACCCCTAGTTCTGATACCAACTTTTTCATGATCCAGACCGTCGTGATTGACACCTACACTAACCCTCCGATGGGAGAACCATTAATAATAATCAGCTAACCCAAGAACTAAACATTTAAATATATGGAAGCAAGTTTAAATGCAGAAATAAAGAGAAGTTCCCATAAACTCCGGAAGTCTAACAATTCGATGCTAAAACATTGCGGAAAACACCCCTAGAATCTGAAAGTCAATGTACCAAAACATCTAAAGTTCAACAAGTCTACGAAAATGGGTGCAATACAAACTAAACATACGATTAGCTAAAGTACGAGTCTAAGTCCGAAATAGTGGACTAAACAATAGAGGACCCATGGCAACCTGAAAGAACTGGATCACCCTTGAATCCGAAGTCAATCACTATTCTCCTAAGTGAGGTCTATCAGTAACCCCCTGAAGATGCCCTGTACTCAATAAAGAAAGAGCAAGTGCAGTGTCAGTACACAACCATAGTGTACTGGTAGGATCACTCGGCTATTCCAATAAGTGAACATATACAAACAATCACAACATAGTAAAACAGGCATATATCGAACATATACAATATCAGTCGTCATTTCAGGATCAATGTACAATTCCACATTATCAATAATACACATGTATGACAAGTCAATGGTCCTCTCATGGAACCCATACCCAAACTGCTAGTGTGCCGGATCGTGACATCCGTTCCAAGTTAGTGTGTCCGATCATGACACCCATTCCAATATGTATGTCGATACGTGACATCCGATCCAGTTAGTGTGTCAGAACGTGACACCCGATCCATTTAACATACCACAATCATAATCACAATGTATATTCTCATAATCATACAATCAAGTGTTGATTCATGACATACCATCATTCATTCATACTCATTTTCATTAGGTTTGATCTATATTGCATCATTCACATACATGCATGCATTACAATGGAGCAATTACCAACATATATTACACAAACATGAAATCAAACCATCACCTACCTCGAAACGAAGCCTGAATCCTCCTAGGAAACTTGATTCTTCCCTTTCTAGATTCTTTCCGCTTGATCGTGGTCTAAAAACAACAATTTAATACAAGGATCAATAAATGAGGCCTAATTACCCAAATTACAATCAACATTATCTACCCTAAGCCAAACCCATGATCCTAAGGTGTAGCTAGGGATTTTTCCCACCATCAATTCCAGTCCAAAAACCTTTCCCCAATAATAATTACCCAAGAATCTAAGTTCTACGGATCGAAATACCGATTAGGGGAGTATTCTTTACCTTTAGTGCTAGAAGAGGTGGAAAACTGTCAAGAACTTGCCCTGGTTCATCTCTTAGCTCTCAAGAACAAAATTGCAGAATAATAACGTTTTTGAGCTTTAATCCTAACTTAAGTCGCGCCTGGCCCGCTATGGCGGCCCCCATCCCACCACAACGCCCCTACCGTGGCGGCTTGCGTGGAGATAGAATGTCGGAATTAGAGTTTCAAACCCTTATTTCACAACACATCTTCAACCCATGACATTCAAAAACTACTTGTTCACGCTAAGATCAGTTTCAGGAGTTCTACTCACCCGAATTTGATTCCGTAAAGTCATGCGGGTTCCTTAACGTCTTAGCTATCTACTCGAGTGATCGAATCTATAATTAGATCTCTCATTCAATACCAGATTTCCGTAGACCTCACTGACTCCGATTTCATCAAAATCTGGACTAGGCTAGGAATTCTCAAGTTACTACGAAAAGTTTTCTGACCCAAATTTTTTCCCAGTTGGCTTTTTTATAACGACGGGAAAAGGTCGTTACAAGTACATAATGTATTAACTCTCCTTAATGAGAACATCAATCCAAAGAGTTGAATCTTGTATTCCAAGCTTGTGCACCATCTTCTCAAATGGTGTAGTTAATAGAGATTTGGTTAATAAATCAGTCACATTATTATTTGGACAAATTTTTTGAACGGTGATATCACCATTTTTGGGAGCTCATGCATGTAGAAAAGTTTTGACGAAATGTCTTTTGTTCTATCTCCTTTTATGAATCATCCCTTCAGAATTATGCAAGTTCCTCACTTCAACTTCTTTAAGCAAATAATCTATTGCCTTTTGAAAACTCTTCAAGAGTTTAATTCAAGTCATCAACTTGCATAACAATATGAAAGATTCTTAATTGATTTGATCTATATGAGGATTATAAACATGTTTATAAAAAAATTGCATATTCTTCATGCATTTTGAATCCATCTAATATTTTCATATCAATTTTTTTAAGTGACAACATTCAATATTCAATGTATGATATTCTTTTAGTGTTAGTCACATAAGCTTTACACTTACCAAGATGTATCATTCCATTTTTCACTTGATAATTATTTCTACGCCAGCATGCTGTAATAGATGTAGAATTCATATCCTCATAATTTTTTTACATTATTGCACTATATTGTATAAAAGATATCATCAACAAGACATCACTTTGTATCTGCTCACCGAATGCCATAACTCATTGAGATCTCATCACTTTATTATTTTCAGGTACGTACCCCTCTCATAAGGTTTCATGAAGTATTATGTTAGGCTTTTCAAGAGCACATTGCCTTCTTATTATGATCATTTTGATCCTTTGCTCGTCTTTTTTTTCAAAGATTATTTTATTTAGAACCAATTAGTCTATCATGCTTCATGTATGTCGTAGACTCTATCCTTGAGGGACATTTAATAGGAACATCTCCAACTCTTGGTTGCTTATTATCTCCACCCTTTGTTAGACAAACTAACATATACCCCAAACTATTTTGGAGAATTCATATTTGTGGAGTTTTTGACCCACACAAAATTAATTGAGGAGGTTTTAGAAAATGCCACAATTACCTATGCCACAAGCATATTTGTGACGATTTAACCTCCATTACGTCCGCCACAAAATGAATTTGCAATTTGTGGTGGTTATTAAAATTATTTTGTGGTAATTCATAACCCCCTAAATATGATTTTAGAACTTTAATAACTACACTCTATGAGGGTTTATAACCCCCACAATATAGTATCAATATCTTATTTAATTCTTTTTTAAAGGGGTTTTTACCGCCACAAATTGTTTGTAATTTTTTTTTAAAATTGTAAAATTCAAATAATTCTAAATCTATATATTCATATGCATAAATAATTTTAGTAAGTACTACCGTTTATAACATAGACTACGTTTAAAATATTCAAGTTACAAAACAACATAAATCTAAATTCATGACAAATCAACACAATTAGTAACTATGTTTGATAACTTAAAGTTGTAAAGTTTATAACTTTAACAAGTGATTTCACATCAAACAAATGTGAAAAAGGTAATATATAAGTGTTTGTTTGGTGAAACTCTATCCATGGCCACACATTTTTGATCCGCATCACTAAACTGAAATAATAAAATAAAATATTAGATGAAATCTATAAACCACATTGAACAAAACTGTAACGACCCTAAAAACGAACTAGTGAAACTAGAGCCTCACATGTGAGTTTGGAGTTGAGAACTTGATGCAATGATGAGAAATGACAGTGACGTCTGGAAACTAGTCATTTGAACTAGTGAGTTGTAAGGGTCAACTTTAAATGGTCATATCTTTTAGCTCAAAACGAATTAGGTGGGCAATTACCTATCCTATGAAAGGTCTTTGAGTCCTCTTTCCAACGCCACCGAATTTTCCCAATTCCGACCTTGGAGTAAAAAGTTATGCCCGAAATATGAAGCACTGTCAGGCTGCAAAGGGCGAACTAAGACGGGAAGGGGC
>JAJOOR010044741.1:0-13526 GCA_036250505.1 Solanum acaule
TTGTCCATTTTGACAAATCAAGAAATGACAACAATTTTTTTCCTATTATACCCTTATTTACACTTCTTGAAAATTGTAAAAGTGTATGTTGTTTCCCTTCAATTTATTTCACTTGAATTCAAAGAAGTGGTTGTAATTTTGAAGTGAAAAGTTGTCATAAGGGTAAAATTGTAACTTCACTGTGCTAATCATTGTTGCCTTAATCTGTGTGTCATTCCTAAAATGGACAACTAAAAAGGGATGAAGGGAGTATATGACTATAATGATTAATGAGCAAGGAACAATAATAGAAATCTAACCACAATCTTTGCCAACACAATCATATTATTACTAGATACAGGATCATGCCAGTACGGGGTTCAATATATATTAATTTTTTCGTTTCAATTTATGTGATATTTGAGAAGTTATCCAAATTTTTATATGATTTTAAAAATATTTTAAGTTGGTTAGTACGCTTTTACATAATTTTAAAAATAATATATTGTACTTTCTTTCTTCCAATTTCCATGGCATATATAGAATTTTAAAATTAACCATTTTTATATGTCTTTTACATATATTAAGTTATAAATTATTGTAATTTATAGTACCCTTTTAACATAATTTTCAAATAATATATATGTTACTTTTCATGTCCCAATTTATGTGGCATTCATAGATTTTTTTAGAGTCAAGTTTTTTTGTATATGTATTTCATTTTTAAAAAAATTGTTAACTATTATGATTTATAATACTTTTTACGTTGTTTTCAAACAATATATATTTATCATTTAACCCATTTTATGTGGTACCAATAAAATTTCGAGAGTCTATCAATTTTTTTATATAACTTTTAAATATTTATTGTTTCAATTTACATGATATCATAAAACTTGAGAAGTTATTTTTATATGATTTTAAAAATATTTTAAGTTGTTAGTACTTTTTTACATAATTTTAAAAATAATATATTGCACTTTCTTTGTTCCAATTTACGTGGCATATGTAGAATTTTAAAATCAACCACCTTTTTATATTTTTTTTTACATATATTAAGTTGTAAATTATTGTAATTTATAGTATCTTTTTAACGTAATTTTCAAATAATATATATGTTACATTTCATGTCCCAATTTATGCGACATTGATAGATTTTTTTAGAGTCAGTTAATTTTTTTTTATGTATTTTAATTTTTTTAAAATTGTTAACTATTGTGATTTATAATACTTTTTACGTCATTTTCAAACAATATATATTTATCATCTAACTCATTGTATGTGGTATCAATAGAATTTCGAGAGTCAATCGATTTTTTTTAATAACTTCTTAATATTTAAGTTGTTAATTATTATGATATATAATATTATTTATATAATTTTTTTTAAAAGACATAATTTTCCAATATTCATTATTTTTTCACTCTAAACACAATTTTTTTTGTAGTAACAAATAAAGTAATTCGTGTTTTAAAGTGGGACCCATATGTATTACAACTATTCGTAACAACTAGTGTGAAAAAGTAAGAAAAAGAATGGTCCACCTTGGAAAATTGGGCCAATATTGCGGCTGAGAAAGGGAAATGTTAGAAGGGCTTTTATTGTGACTAAACTAATGACCAAATCATCAATATTGTGATTATTCATATGAAATTTCATAGTAAATTACAAAGAAGTTAAAGTGTCGCATTACATAAAACTGGATGGGCGTGGTCCGTGCGAGCACGGGCCCAATATTTTATATTGGGTAAATTAAACAAAATTACTATTGAATTAAATTACTTATACTAAAAATACCTCACTTTATGAAATAAACCTTTTATTACTAAAACATGGCCATTCAGCCTTTTATATCTCCAAAAATATGGCCGACGCAACAAAATCTGCTTCCTCTTGGTCCTCTCTTTTGCTTCTTCTGCCATAATAGAGTAAAAAAAGTATCAGTCGATGAAAGATGACCGCATCAGATATCGTACTTTATAGAAGTGTATTTAGTTGACATTGCTAATAATGACAAATCAAATTTAAGTTGCAACAATTTAGCCAAAGTACTACTCCAACCTTTAATTAAGGAGAGAAATATTTGTTTGAAAATAGAGCAGCAGAACTATGAACATTTTTGTCGAACAAGTACTGGACAATGATTTTATAAGTTATACAGACGTTTTATAAGTTATCCTCAAATCTTAGACATAGCTAACTTGAGAATTGAACTCAATCGGTTGTCTATTATATCCATGTAGATCATCTCCTTCTAACTCATATTATTAGTGTACCTTGAAATGAAAAGTAGAATGAGATAGAAGCAGCACAATTATTTTTCAATCTGTAGATGTAAGAATAGCATAAAATGAACAACATACTACATTTCTCTTATCCTGCTTTGTTGTGATGTTGTACACTATAATAGACATTTATCAATAGGAACGGAGTTTGTGTTTGCTAACTAACCTCATTCGCCATAGACTATTTTTTGTTCCTCCTTCGTCTTGAAAGTTGTAAAGCAGCAAGTGCTTTTTGCTGTTAGACAACCTGAGAAAATAAAAAAAAAAGTGCTTTTATCTCATTATAATCCTCATATATTAGACATTCACTACAACAAAAATAGATAAATATACATATTCATGGAGTGTTAAAGCTTTTACCGACATTAATTAATTAAGAAGGGAAAAATAATCTTTTGAGTTCAATAGGTGCAGTACTTATTAGGCTATTAGCAGAGACACTACCATTGAGTCTTGCTTTATAATCTCATTTAAGTACTTTATATGATAAAGCTATAAAAAGCTAAACTCGATCAATCTCATCATCCTCTACTGGAGCAGGAATGTTCTGATTCATCATAGTCCCATTAGTTTATTGTATTGATTCTACTGAAGCACGATCCAAAAGAATACTATATATATCCCAAATAAGGAGAAACAAATCATATATATTATTAAAGCACAGAATGTGATACATTGGAAATCTAGTGGATACTTTTCTTGCAACAAATAAATGATATCCACACAAATCTACTCCAAGAACCACAGGGTCACATCAAAAGCTTATTAACACAATGATTGACAGTTCATAATCTAGGTGAATGCAACTCTCTTCAACTCATAGTAACCTTTTAGAAGACTGAATTATAGGAGATAATTGCATACTAAAATCATAAGATACAACAAAAGTTTGAATAATACCTTTGATAGACACTTTTTCATTCCATCATTAACCAGCTCATCAAGTGACCTCTCAGCAAGTTCATAAAACGTTGCATTACCTCTGGACCATTAACTTTCTCTTTATGTAGGTATCTGTGGATGTGCAAAAATCAGAACAACAGAAAGCAGAACTATGTGACGTGGACATGGAATCCTCTGGGTTGTCGGTTCTAACCTTTGTTGGACAACTGTTTCTAATGCTAGTCTGAGGTTTTCATGGATGACCTTCATCAGTTTCAGACAATTCCAACCGTCTTAAATGAGGCCTAAGATTTTCTTCAACACATTGATAGCAGCAAATTTAACAACAAAACAATCAATATTGAAAGCTTACGTTGAATTTTCAGCCGTCGATATCACTGCTAATTTCATGTAAGCACCAAAGAATTTGGCAACTCAACTCATAGCCAACAGGAAGATTAAATCACCCCAAAGCAGAAGCCTTAACATATAAAGATTAATCAATTGTTTGGGGAAAATACTATATGCAAAAAAAGATATCACGAGAAAAAAATGCCTACTTACCTATGTCCACCGTTCAACTTCATTAGTTCCTTGAATCATCTCCCAAAACAATCAACTCTTGGAACTAATAATAAGTAGAGATGACATGATTTGGTTGTAACAGAACTTCAAGATTCACATCATTGTAACAAAACTTCAAGCTTTTTGTGAGATTTTTATTTAAAATGTAAATAGACCAGGACAATCTCTTAGGTACTATCAACTCAGTGTTCATTTGAATCAGAAGCTTTTTAAAAATGTAATGAAGAACTGAAAACGATAAGCAATCTTACTGAACAAAAGAGATTGATCCAGCCACATTAAAGTAGAATGATCCTGAAGAAACTGATATCATCAAGGAAGATACAACAATATCATGAGATAGAAGTGGGGGATGGAAAGCGACGGGCAAAGCAGAGTGAAAGAGGGCATGAAAGAAGAAAGGATAGATGGGATTAAACTAGAACAACAACATGGACTGAGTAGTTACTAAAAAAGATAGGCTGCGGAGTAGACCGAAGACACGGAAGTAAGTGAATATGACCAAGACAAAATAGGGATAGAAGTACAAATGATTCAACATTTTTCATAGATCAATAATTGTACTACACATTCCTTTTCTTGATCTACTTTATACCAAAGAGAATTTTAATCAATTTTTCTATTGTAAAGATCGTATAATGTGGGGTTGATTTCTACAACATGTCTATATGAGGATACATTTATAAAAAAAAAATTCATTGTATTTCTCAAATTTAAAGTAATATTCTATTGAAAAAACTCATTCACTGTTTTTCCTTTAGTACACATATACATTATTTTCAACATGGCATCCACAAAATATGTTTGATTCTTTTTAATTGTTCAGTGATACTCATCCGATCATGTGGTAGAATATTTATTTATGATGGAATAAAAACACCATCTTACTTGTAGTGTTATTCAAAAGTTGCATTCATCTATCTTTCCAGTAGTAACTCCGCCGAAGTTGGAAACTAGCCTTTTAAACCACAAATAATATGAATAAATGACTTGTTATGAGATTAGGCTTTTTTTCTCTCTCTTTTAACAGTCAAATACTCAAATGCATTTCTTCACCTAATTGAGGATTGATCTATGACTCAATCATATATATTTTATCAGGCTCAAATCCTAATTAAAAGTTGCTTAAGCATTAAAATTTGTCCAATGGATTAAGAATCAACATTTATATGAATGTAACAGCACAAATTTTTATCTTCTTGAGATATAAAATCCATAGTATTTCGGAAACTTCGAACAATAACAATATATACCCAAGATGACCCAAAGTAAATGAAGATACAAAAAAATAGGGAAAAGAACTCTTTAAATTCAAAAGAAAACAAAGGTTTAAAAGTTAGTAAAAAGCAGATCCCAAAATACCCATATTTTAGAGCAAATATTTGCAGCATAAGCTCGGTCACTTCAGCTCTTCATTTCGATGGCATTACCTAATACATGAATGTGCAAATGAATTAACAAAGTAAGAGAAGTAACAAATTAGAAGAGTAAAACAGCGAAAACAACAACAAAAAAAGAAGAAGAAGAGCAAGGGAAGCAAAACACTGTAAGGCGAAGGATTTTGAGAATTGTAAATGGGAGAAAATGGGACACGTGGGGACATTAAAAGACACACACAAATAACTTTGGAATTCCAAAAGTATCCCTGATCTTTCCAAATTCACGGTACAATGTTTTTTCCGTCCTGTACAACCTTATGAAGTTGTGTTCGTCCTCCCCTACTGTCTTTCCAAATTCACGGTACAATGTTTGTTCCGTTCTGTACAAACTTATGAAGTTGTGTTCGTCCTCCCTTACTGTGGCTTATATAAAAGCTAGATAGGCAAGGCTCGCCAACATTTTATATCATTATGTGATTTGGTGACGAAATTAGTTAAAGAAAAGAGCGACAAAATAGCACATGGAAAAAATTAAAGCCAAAATTGCATAAACTTATATGGGAAATGTTAAGTAAATGGAAATACATATCTTCAAAAAAATTATGCCTGGTACAAACCATATAATAGCGCCTCTCTCGTGCTTCCATGCAAATTTTACTACATAGGGTCTCCAAATTTCTTAAGCTTCTTAGCTAGATCAACTCAGACTTCTCCACACAACATAGCAAACTAATTTCTACCATCGATTACTTACCCATTTGCTCATTTTGTGTGCATGACTTCAGTGGATGCTAATTCGGTACTTGCAAGAGAACATGTTTTATGTTCTGACTGTGAACATAGCATCACTTATTTTATAGTGTACTCAAGTACTTCATTTTGTACTTACAGAGAGTAATTTACAACTCCAATAATATAGAGATGAAGAGTATTGAAAATTTGAAGTCCCGGAACCACGGTGACAGAGGTCTGCGATTATCAGAGATATACGGAGCTAATATTTGAATCAAATTATTTCTGGTTAAAGAATCCTTTTTTAAGAATGCATATGGCAACACGGATGAAACTTGTGGCAAATTAAAAATAAGATATAATAAGATTGGCCTATTGAGTACCCATATGAAATCACAGCAATGGATGCCGAAACATATTTGGTCAACACCAACTTACACAAGAAAATTCTGAAACTTTCTTCAATGTCTATTTGTTTGTCTTTCCTGCTTTAGCTGATTAAAAGTTTGATTGTCTGTGCAAGATCAAAAGGCACGATAAATTAAGATCACTTTGATGTACAGGAATTAGTAATTATATGTCTGTCCTTGGCTCCAAAAACATTTGTTTGTCTCTTCTTTTCTGCTTGTCCAAATATTAAATTCATCATCATAAACATATTTTATTTATGTAAAGAGAAAACAAAAGAGAGGGGCTTTTTACAAATCCCACCAAAAAGGCAATAATGTAATCTATGTTACATGATGTCATAGTATCTCAAGTATCCACTTGTACCTTTAGGGTTATTTGGTATACCAGATAAGAAAAACAATCTGGAGATAAGGTTTAGGATTAACTTCATTTCATGTTTGGTATGAGACATCAACTAACCCATGAATATTTTATCCCATAATTTGTACCAGATGACCAATGCACTTCATGCATTGTATGATATAAGGAGAAGACATGAGTCTCAAACTAAGAAAATAATTCCTACACCCCTACTTTTGTTAACATGAACAACTTTGACTTCTCTCTTTCTCAACAAATGTACTATCATTTACAAAAACTTTTAGGCATTTCAAGTGATTAGAAATAACACAGACATCTTGCACAACAACAAAACATTGGATTACCATTTTCTCTAGAGGAACATATGGTATAGGTCTAACCTTTTCATAACCAATCCTCTTGATCTTTCTACCCTTGCTTCCTCTAACCCTTGTTTACTCGAAAGACTATTTCTCTTGATTTTACCACCCCTGCTCCCTCAGACCCTTGCTTACTTGAAAAACCATTTCTCTTAACTTTTCTACCCCTGCTCCCTCTGTCCCTTGTTTACTCAAAAGAGGGAATGTCATAGTGAGAAACTTCATTGCTGAAAATGCAGAATTAAGAGAGTTATAATCATGAAAGTCGAACCAAAAAAAGAGATGAGAGGATAGTCATTCAAAGAGTCGACGACTTGCTAGAACTAATAGATTAAAACAGACCCTGCACTACGAAAATCATGTAAACATCAAGGGTATAAGTGAGGAATTGCTGAAGTAAATAAAAAAAATACCAACCCAAGAAAAAAGTTAAAAAAAGAAGTGACCGTAGATATTCAACAAAGGGGTATCCAGGAAGTTTAAACTCGAACAAAATAGTTATATTGCACTCTATTGACAATGATAAAAGAAAAATATAATCACTATAAAGCTTTTTAAGGTTCAAGTTTAAACTTTCAATCAGATTAATGCTTACCAGCAGGACATCGAACATGTTGATAGTCTTAATGTGTGATACTTAACAAAAGTGAAGTGATTAATCAAACTAATAAATAATAATTCAAAAGAAGCAATATTTAATTTTATTCTCCAATCTAATAATAAATGTAGAATTTATTAAGAGGCAATAACATAGGTGACGATCATCATTTGTAATTGAAAGAATAACAAATATTACTCATGAACCGAAAAGTATGTTGAGAGATAATGGTTTCATAAATTTCCCCTTCGACAATATTGTCTTCAATCTTTCTTGAAATTTGAAGATCACTCCCTGCTTTGCCAGGGTCAACAAAATAAGAAATTCATTAGAAAATATAGAAGACAATATGATTCATGAGTAGTTCAGTATAGCAGCTTAGACTCACCAACGAAATACAAAAAAAGTTAATACTGACCCAGAATCTTCAAAATTGAAGAGGCGTACCTTGTAGAAAACCTGTAAGGAAGAGAAACGAAAAACTTTTAGTTGGTTCAAGTATACTATCAAACACCTTTGTTGCATAAATTCTTAAACTGAATTAACTGCGCATTTCATTTGAAAGAGAAAAGAGGAGAGAAGCCCTAAAATAGGCCATTATCTTTAAGGTTGGATTCAAAATCATCCATAAAACTGCACCTGAATATATATAAATATAAAAATAATTAGTACATGCATATTCAAAATTTAATAGAAAACAACCCTTAAAAAGAAATGGTGATTACAGACAACAAAATTTCAATAATAAAGAAATTTGAACGATAAATTCGTCACTATCAAATGACAAAATTTGAAAACCATTAAAAAGAAAAAATATATAATTATAGAGAGATTTAAAAACTTAGAAAGCAATGGAAGAAATCAGTGGTAGGCAAATGAAGAAAATAAAATTTGCCTAAATAGTACACGTGGTTTGATGAGAAAGAACTATAGTACAAGTGTTTATACAAAAGTAAAAGATATTGAATTGCCAATCAGATTGGACCAAGTTTATAGAGACGTGAGGACTTAAAAGAAATTACACGCCAAGTTATAATAAATACTTATGTATTATCAATGCTAATTCAATACTTGTTGAATAAAGTGGGTCCTAACATAGTAAAGTGGCCCTAACATAGTACAACTTAAATTACATTTGGAACAACCTTTTGGAGCTGTGTTCGTCCTTCACAACTCCCTCTTCTAAATAAGGGTAAATAAATAGTTACGTATCCTAATTATAAGACATTACAAAAGAGAATAAAATTGTAATATGTCAAAATGAGAACATATCATTAAATAATTCCTAAAACATAAAAAATAGGTTTGTCTTCTGCTTTAACTTGTTCTTTAATTTTCAGTTGCTCATACTTCTGCTTCACTCTTATCCGATGCAGACCGGTTCTTCAAATTTAACATTCTTGATCTGTTAAAATAACAAATTTATGTCAACTTGATAACAAAATTTCTAATACATTTTTACTACTATGTTTATATCCTTTTCTCTTCAACAAAATCAAGATTAACCACAAATAAAACAAACACAAATTTACAGGAAACATCCATAGAATTTAGTAGAAAAGAGATCTAAAACTTAATGGAAATGTCAAAAGGATAGAAAACAAAAAAAAAAAAATCTATAAGAGTACTCCACATTATATAGAGAACATAGAACAAAAATAAAGATAGGTGGAAAGCAAAACTAGCCACAAAGAAAGCTAATAGAGTACAAATATTAAAAAAGAAAACATTGAGTGCCAAGTACTGGATCGCAGCCCATGTCAGCAAATGTTGGATTTTATGGAAGACAAGAATGCCAGATGTTTTGAACGGAAGATGAGTAGTGTACAACAACTTAAATATATTTGTCTATGAATTTTGACTTTTGATGTAATCTACAAGATGTAATGGATGAAAATAACATGGTAGATTTCATAGTTACTCTACAAAGATAGGACTTCCACAGTAGGAAACCTTCTTTTTGTTTTTGTACTGAAGATTTTCACTTATGTCTACTGCCTTAGCACTACCTTAGTGCTAAGTTGTTGCACTTCTAAATATATAACATACTTACCTCCTTTTATCTTTTTAATACATACATTTCAGAGTATATTAGTACAATATTTTTGTTGAAGATATTTTCATAAATTAGGCCACATCCTTAAATCTAATTCAACCATTTCGAATATTAGGTATGGATATGAGAACCAAGGGGGGAACAAATGACAAATTAAAATAAATGTTACTACAACATCAGAAAACACAAACCAATCTGCAGATAAAAATAATTTAGGAATGAAAGAACTTGAGAAGAGAATAGATGTCCGGGGGGGAGGGTTAGGAATTCACTAAAAGCTTACTGAATCAATAATGGAGTTCCAAAGCTGACACCTTGCTTCCATATATTTTGGATTTACATGAATGCCTGCAGTTGAGGTTGTTGGATCAAGCTCTCGAGTGCCTACAATTATGACGATTTTGACAGTTTTTTGGTAAGGAACAGAAGCGCACCATGAATGCAAGTGACTGTTTGGCCAAAGAATGCTTATTCCTACCTTTAAAGTGCGGGAATTATAGATCAATGAAACCTTCCCTTTCCCAATTTCATTACCGTGGAAGGGGCCTGCTCCAGTTGCACAAAATGGAGCTTTAGAGAATCATCAGCTCACGATTCTGTTCTCCAAAGGAAATCCGATACCCAGTGTGTAAGCTCTAACATTCTACAGATCTGGAATATTTACAATAGATTTACAGTATGTTTAAGTTAGAAACTGCAGGCACCAACAAAGATCATTACTTACACAATTGGACCATTTCAATCTGCAAAGGGTGAAAGGGCTAAACTAAAAGTCAAAGTACACCTAAGCATATATGGTATTGTCTCCATTGACTCTGTAACGCTTATGGAAGAGGAAGAGGTAGAATTCCTAGTTGTGAAAGAGACAGCTAAGGAACCTGCCAAAATGGAAACGGATGAAGCTTCAGTTGATGCTGTTCCTTCAACTACATTGGAAACTGATGTAAATATGCAGGATCAAAAAGGAGCTGGAGTTGATTCAGGGGTTGAGAATGGTGTTCCAGAGTCTGGAGACAAACATGTCCAAATGGAGACAGATGCTAAGGTTGAAGCACCTAAGAAAAAGGTCAAGAAGACATCTGTACCAGTGACTGAGATTGTTTATGATGCACTGTCAGCTGTTGATGTTCAGAAGGCTAATGCGAAAGAATTTGAAATTGCTCTTCAGGACCGTGTAATGGAAGAGACAAAGGACAAGAAGAATGTTGTGTTCAGTCCTATGTTTATGACATGAGGGATAAGCTTTCAGATAAATATCACGTGTTTGTAACTGATTCAGAAAGAGAACAATTTATTGCTAAACTTCTAGAAATGGAAGATTGGTTGTATGAAGATAGAGAGGATGAAACTAGGGGTGTTCACATTTCCAATCTTGAGGAGCTTAAAAAGCAAGGTGACCTGATATAGCAACGATATAAGGAGTATACAGAAAGAGGTCCTATGATTGACCAATTTATTTATTGCATAAATAGTTAGAGAGAGACAACAGTGTCAACTAATCCTATGTTTAATCACATTGATTTAGCGGAGAAGCAGAAGGTTGTGAACGAGTGTGGCAAAGCTGAGGCTTGGTTTAGAAAGAAAAGCCAGCAGCAGGATGCTCCTCCAAAATTTGCCAACCCTGTTCATTTGTCAGCTGATGTTCGAAGGAAGGCAGAGGCACTTGATAGGGTCTAGGCCTATAATTACAAAGCCTAAGCCAGCAACTCCTGAGACACCATCATGTCAATCTCCTCAACGAGGTGAGACACAACCTCCGATTGCAGAGAGTCCTAATGCAGGAAATGCAAATGCAACTATCGGTACTAGTGCTGGCAGCGAAAGACCACCTGCTGCCAAGCCAATGAAGATAGACAAATCTGAGACTACTCCAAGTGCTTCATGAGTTAAGTTGATTGATTGATCTTCAAAGAGTTCATGAAGGCAAAGACTTGGTTCGATTTGTATTACTTTTTTCATTTTACTGGCAACTTTAAGGAACCTATAGCAGCAATCAACATTTTGTCATTAGATTGGTGTGATCAATATTGGCCGGCTATGGCCTGTCAAGTTATATTATTGATAACGACACTCTAAAATCCTGATTTTCAGGGGGTTTTGTAAATGTGAAATTCGATTGTTGTTCTTAAAAAAAACAGTTGTTACCACTAACATCACTTGTGATCAAACACATATAATATGGGAAGAAGTGTTATCGCAAGAGCTAAAATGACACTCAATTAACAAATTTAGTGTTCATAAACAACTTAATATTTAAACAAGCTAGAGAGCAAGAACTATGATCAGTAAGCATATCATTTCACAATCATCTATATATATGACATTTCAACAGCGATATCTCAATGTTCTACCAGTGATTCTTACAATTATTTCAATCAAGAATAAACCTGATACACTATAATAGATAACTCACACAATTTTCTCAAAATCTAATATCTGGAAGACAACTTGTACAGTTGAAGAGAAAAAAATTGTATGTCAAACATATCCTTATAAAGCATGGATGCATCTGTTTTTCATAGAAGATATTCGGCAAACAAAATTTTACAATTTGCACAATATAACAATCACACAACAGCTAGATTGACCTCAAATTCACATAAATAAATCACATGAACAGTAGGCCAACTGATAAACTATTTCATTTCACAACAAAAGACAGCCAACTATTTTATAAAATTTTTTACCTAAATATCATAAAACTACCCACAGAACCTAAAAATGTTCAGAAAAAGACAAGCTTTAACACACAGAGAGTAAATGAATCGCATATCCAAAAGAAATTATACACAAAAAAATAGAAAAATGATGATAAATACTAGAAACAGAGGAGAAAAAATAAGAGTCAGGTTACGCAAAGGGTTAAGTGTATTTTACCTAATTCATAAAATTTAGCATTATACCTGAACAATCAACGAAAATGGATAGATTTTGCTATTTAAAATTTTCAAATTGAATGTCCTCAATTCGGTTTTCAAAGAAAATTCTACAACGATAAAAGTTACAACTTCAAGAAGAAATGATCAAAAACTTACCTTGACAAGAAGGAGAACAAACCCTAAGCCAAGACAAATTCACCAGATGAGTAGAGTGGGTGTCCAAGTTCAAATCGCCATCAGAGAAGGCAAGTCGTTGAAATAAAGAATGGGAGTTCAAATCTCCACCATAGAGGAAGGCATCGTGATGTTTGAGGAAGAGGGTATTTTGTTAATTTTATTTGGTTGGGGTGGGAGTGGGGTTTTTCACACTTAGGGAAGTTTAAAAGAAAAAGGTTAAAAAACTTGGGTTCTTTTTTATTTAGGTTAGTTTCGTATTAACCACACAAAGTTGTATTTTTTTTTTTTTAACTATTTAGCTTTTATTACACTTTAAAAGACTGGAAAAAAATCAGATCGCTACAAATACAACAATAGCGACCGGATACATAACCCTTACTAAGAAATGATCGTTAAAAGTCAAGTTTCTTGTAGTTAAGAAACTGACCATATTACCCCTGGCTAGGGCTTGCAGGGGGACCGGGTCGGCCCGCCCCTTCCCGCGACCGGTTTGAGAACCGGCTCGCCGGACCCGGTCCCGTCACTTTTCACGGGTTGGGAGGGATTCGGGATAGGGGACCGGTTAGGGGCCGGTTCACCCTTTGGTCTTAGTCAACCCGGTCCGGCCCGACTGAACTGGCCGGTTTCGCGGGATCCCCTAATTTTTTTAATTTTTTTTTGAATTATATCTGTTGGGGCAACGGCTAGTGGGCCCCCCCAACGGATTTGTTCACCTTTTTCACTTCCCCAACACCCCCAACCACCCCCTACTTTTAATACTTTAATTTAAACCCTCAAGTTATCATAAATACACTTTAACCCATTTTTAATATTATAAATACCCCTCTATCCCTTATTATTTCTT
>JAJOOR010044742.1:0-11258 GCA_036250505.1 Solanum acaule
TGATCATTATTTTAGTTAAATGTGTTTAATGAATCAAATTAAATATATTATTAAAAAAAGAGACTTTAATGACATGTCATGCCAACTAGGAGAGAGTGAGACTTTTGAAGTGTCAAGTATATTTGGAGGAAAATAGTGATAGTTGAGTGACATTTTGGTCCTAAAGGAAACATAAATGATATTTTAAGGAAATTACCTAAACTTGGGTGACCATTTAGGGAATTGACTCCTTCGTAACATATATGAAATATTATTATTATATTAAAGTTAATTCATTAAGCTGTCTGCTTGATTTCCTTCTTCAACCTTTCATATTTCATTCGTTTTAGGTCCAAATTTATTCATCTTCACATCAATTTAATCCTACAAATAAAATATATTATTAAGTACAATTCATAAAATTCAGGCTCAAAAAGGACATATATAAATACTAAATATGAGGCAAATAATGATTTAAAATATGTATTTTGGCCTCACATCAGCACCCCACACTTAAACTTTTGTTCGTCCTCGAGCAAACATTAAAGCTTATAAAAAATCATTAATACAAATAATTAGACCATATACAAATTTCAAAACATCAAGTACACTTCTCAATCATTATGCAAGATATACAAATAAACAACAAACTTCTAACCTCCTAATAACATCAAGGAAGAACTCTGAACTCATCAAATTTAAGCTTGCTCTCCTACTCTCATCAACGAAAGCTAATAAAGTCACCTATATATCATGAAACAAGTGTCCTCACAAGAAAAAAAATAGTCCACACACTCGAATCAAAAGATTGAATATAAATTAAGGACTTAGAATCAAAGAATAACTCTCACACTCAGAAATAAACTTCACATGTATGCACAAAGAACCATAGGATTACCCATTATGTACATCTCCACTAATTAAGCTTACTTGAATAGAATCAAATAGGAATTTAACGGGCTATAATGTAGGCTAGGGGACGGGTAGGAAGGTATATAATAGTGACTTACACTTCCTTAAGCATTTTGTAATTTTAGATCAAATCACCCATTATTTTCTTCTCTTTATTTTCAGCCTTCTCTTCAACAATTATTTCACAAGTAATTCTCATCATCTCAAGAATGTTTCAATCATTTTTTTCTCTTTTATTTTATTTATATATATGTTTTTTCACTAGTCACCCTCAATTGAGGTGCACAATATCCTTGGTAGGACCAAGGTCAATGTTTGAGCATACTTCTGAATTAGCCACCCTCAATTGAGTTGAGGTGCAAATTGTCCATTAAGGACTAGGGCCAAAACAGAGTTTTTCTATACTTTTATTTTCCACACAATATAGCAGGGTCAATTTTTTTTTTTCATGTCACATTCTTTCAAAGAGGGCTTTTTAATCACTTTGTAGCTACCATTGATCACCTTTTACACTCAACCATCCCTTTTCATTAAATTTAACAATTATAATAAGCCTATGCTACAGTGCTCAAGGAAGCAAGGTGCAAAAACTAGGGATTCAACAAAAAAGTCAATGCAAAAATATGGCTACCAATGAAAAGTTACAGGCCCGAAGGGGCTACTAGTGATATGTATCTGAAAAGACTAAAATTTACAAGACGAATCAAAGAAGGTCTATTATCATCTCCTAAACAAGCAACACTTTTTATTTCGCTTCATTAACATGCAGGGCAAGTTCTAGACTAAGATGCAAAACATGGAATAAACAAATTCTCACCACATATGGCACGAGTATCAATCAAGATGGACCAATTCCACTTCTAAGAGAGACAAGATCATAACAAACTATAGAATAAAATAAGATATATACAAAGTCACAACCAAGAGCTTAGATCTCCAAGAGTTTGCAATTTCACTAGCAATCAAGCATTCACAAGAAAGTACTACTCAAAATTAGGCCCAAATAACAAGTATCACACAAATCAAAAGGGTCTTTTCTTCTCTCCAAAAAAATAATAAAAATAAAATTTACTTACTAAAAAAATAAAGGACACTCGGTTCAAAAGGACTATCCTCAGGAAAAGAACCGAAAACAAAAACCAAGGAACTCATCCTAAAAAAAAGAAAAGACTCAATAAAATAGTAAAAACTAGGAATTCATTCCCCCACTCACACTTAAAACATGGCACTGTCCCCAATGCAACAACATAAGCTAATGAGTGAAAGAAATTATTATTATTTTTTTGGGTGAAGATAAGTGTGCTCCTACTCACAAATTTTTTCTTTTTCTGTTTTTTTTTTGTACCAAGTCCGCGATGCGGACTGGATACGGACTACACTGTCCGGAATTTTTTTTTTCATTTTTTTTAAAACAAAACTATATTAAACAAATCTAAAGCACACTTCACCCTAACCTAAATATGCGGAAGAATCCCCACCCCACACTTGAAAAGATGCTAAGTCCCCTAAACATCAATTAAAATTTTTAAATAAGGGTTAGGAAAACTCCTTGGGCCTTTAAGCCTTGCTAGTAACATGTTCTCTCCATATTATTTTTCATCAAGGGTCGTACGCACCCCACACTTAAGCTCAAACATGCTCCTTTGCTTCAATTTCTTGGGTACTCGGACTTTCCCTAATCTGCAAAAAGAAGATCAAAAAAAAAAAAAAACACTAGTAAAATAAAATGAGTTTTTTATTTTATTTTATAAAAACTTAAATAAATAAAAAGAAAAAGCATAATGTAGAAAAATAATTAATTTCTAAGTCCCCGGTAGCGGCGCCAAAAACTTGTTGCTTCCAAATTATATACGCAAATGTACGTGGTTATGCAAGTAATTTAGTGGCTCTAAAAGAGCCGGATTATCGAACCCAAAGGACTTGTGGATTAACTATTTACTAAATTTTACTAATTCTAATTATTTATTTAAGGGGGAGGATTTCAAAGATGAATATTTATTAGCTAAACTAAAAATAAAGATAAAATAATTAAAAACAATTAACTAAGAAAAGATAGATGTTTACACAATCAATGAATGAATCAATCTAGGATTATAATTTAACTAACAATCATGTTTAACATCAAATACATCAACTTATTTGATTATCTAGTTATTGATTCACGGGGTTGATAATATAGTCATGATCTCCCGACCTCTCACAGTCTACCACAATTGACAGCCTAACTACATCGTTGAGTGGGGATAGACTGGACCAACTATGGAGCATTAAGTTGTCTTCCCGTATTTGAGCCAAGCAAGGCACCTAGGTATATCCCTATCCTAGACACAAATCAATTCAAGTGACATGCAAGAAAAGATCATGCTCCTTATATTCCACCTTCTATCCCTCTATTCCTCTCCCGAGTTCAAAAGAAGACAATAAATTTATTCTAATGGTGATCAAGCATCAAAATAGTAATCACAAGAATATAAGAATAACTAATATGATACACAAATCATGCTGAATTAAAATCACTAAACAATCATATTGTAAGTAAATATAATCCAAGAACGAGAAGTTTAACTCCACATAGACATAGAGCAATTACAACGAATCATTCAAATAAAAGATATAAAATAAATAAAAGAGAAGAAAAGATGAAACCCTAAATCAAAAGTTAAATTTTACATTGTATCCTCCTCTCTCTAATGATTATTCTTATGGACTATTTATAAATATAGGAAACCCTTAATAAAATAATTGAGTCCAAAACAAATTGAGAATAAAAAACCAAACGAAATTGGATTCCGATTGAAACACTGCTTTGTTCGCCGCCTGCAAGTAGAAGTGCATTCCCATGATGCCACATGGCAGCTCAATTTGCTGCTTGCATTCTGCACTTTGTAACATATATGAAATATTATTATATTAAAGTTAATTCATTAAGCTGATTGTTTGATTTCCTTCTTCAACCTTTCATATTTCATTCGTTTTAGGTCCAAATTTCTTCATTTTCACATCAATTTAATCCTACAAATAAAATATATTATTAAGCACAATCAATAAATTTCAAGCTCAAAAAGGACATATATAAATACTAAATATGAGGCAAATAATGATTTAAAATATGTATTTTGGCCTCACATCAGAAATCATACTTCGTAACAAGGTCAATTCATATTGGAAACCATAAAAAAGACTTTGAAAAGACTTTCAAAGAAAACATAGTTCATTGTGGGATAATTATTATTAACCGGCAATAAGATCATGTGAGCTATAACATGGAATCTGATGTAACCCGCACACCAAAAAATGAGAGTCTCCTTGTAAAGGTAGAACTCCGTATCATTCATTATTTCTAAGGTGGATCCCCTAGCTAAGTTATTTAAGACAATTCTACGGGGCACGTAGTTTGGAAAAATGAGATTGCTTCTACAGAATTAGCCTCTTCTAACGGGAGAGCCTCCATCTCAAAGTTCTCTCGGTGCTTAGTAAAATTCCAATAGAACATACAATTCATAAATCATATCATTGTCACAATAGTCGGAAAGACAACAATTAAGACTACCAATCCAATCATAAGTTCATATTTGAGTAGCTCCTTTCAAAACAATGATTTCATAACTTCATTCATCATGACACTTACCTATCTAAGCATCTAAATCATGATTTCTTTGATATGTGAGAAAATCTTTCACAAATCATTGACACTTTATCTTAAAAGCATTCTTCAGTCATAGATCATCAATTTCATATAACATGTATAGATTAATAATCATAATTTATAAATACATAATCATAGTTCATATTTATAAAAATAATCATAGGCATATGTTCATGTGAAAATAATTGGAAATCATGTAATTGAGTTAAATCATGCATAATAAGATTTAATATAAGAAATTGTATCACAATAAACTAAACCTACGGAGAATCATATGAAACACTAAGAGAATTGGGTGAAATTGAATTGGAGATTGAGATTCTTTTGTAACCCAATGGATAAAAGGGATCCATTAGTGAATTCCCACATACCTTGGTTAATCAAAGCCCAAAAGGCAAGAAATACATTGATTCTCTTGATGAAACCCTACCTCAACTCCTTGGAGAGAATTTGCAGAAGAAACTCTTGAGAGAATTTGTGAGTTTGAGTGAATGGGAGGGAATAAGGTATTTTTGAAGGGTGAAAATAGTTATAGGGTCAAAAATACATATTTTAGGGATTAATTAGGTAGGAAAAGACCAAAACAATCTTGTTTAAAATCTCCTGAACAGGGTCTACGGCCTCGACCTACAATTACTACGGACCATGTTGGTCGGTCGTAGAACATGTACTGGACTCAACATCTTGCCTAGTTTCCACAATTTGCTTCCACCAGTCGTCGACCATCCTACGGCCCGTAGACCTCTTCCGTAGAACCCAAGTTCAAGTAAAAAATTCCTCTAAGTCTGAACCAGCTCTACAGAAAGTTTGTGCGGCCCGTAGACATTATCATGACTCGTCCTATTCATTTGTAGACCATCATCAGAGACTTGATATTTTTCAAAAACTCATTCAATTCCTACGGCCCGTAGGACTTTCTACAATTTGTAGGTGTACTAGTAGAACGAGGCACTAGTACAATTTTTAAACATTTCCTTCCAAACTCATCTTCCAATTTCCGAGGTGTCATAATATCTCTCCCTTGGAAACATTCATCCTCGAATAGGACTAAAGCTAGCATGAATAGAGTAGGGAGAGAAACTAACGACCCAACATGAATGTAAATCACATGAGATGCACATAAACAAAGAGAAATTACTCCAAGCTAAATCATAACTCAAGAATCAAGTTTTCATGAACATGCATGCATATGGAAACATGAAAATGACTAAAATGTATGAATCTGAAAGAATGAACCATGAGGAACTTAAAACCTCAAGTTAGAATAGGAGCAAAGGACACGAGATGAGGATACTTGTACATCATATCGGCTTCAGGCTTTGCAAGTAGCACCCTCATTTAATTTATTCCTTTAGAAAACTTTTATGGATGCAAATTCTTTATTTCTCAATTTCCGAATTTGACGATCCGGACCTTTTCATAAGAAAGACTTTCCTTAATTTCCAAACTTTCCAATGGTATTATAGTCTTCGGATCTCCAAGACATTTTCTCACAAAGAGACATGGAATCCGTGTGTACCGATGTCAAATCGGTAGGTAGCTCTAATTCATAAATCACTTTGAGAATACGCCTCAAAGTCTTATATAGGCCACATATCGGGGACCAAACTTCCCTTTCTTCCCAAACCTCATCACACCATTTATGGCTGAGATTTTCAAGTAAACTTAATCATACACATCAAATTCAAGCTCTCTCCTTCTATCGTCGACATAAGACTTCTGTCGACTTTGAGCTGTTTTCAACCTTTTTTGAAAAAGTCAAACTTTTTCCATAGCCTCGTGAACTAACTCAGGACCTATAAAAGAGACCTCACCAACTTTGAACCAACCAATAGGATACCTACATCTCCTACCATCGAGAATCTTAAATGAAGCCATTTGGATGCTTAAATGATATTTGTTATTATAAGCAAACTCAATCAAAGGCAAATGATCATTCTAATTACCCTTAAAGTCAGTCACGCAACCTCTTAACATATATTTCAAAGTCTAAATAGTACGCTCGACTTTTCCATTGGTCTGAGGATGAAAAGTGATGCTAAGCTTCACTTGAGTACCAAGACCCTTTTAAAATGACCTCCAAAACTGAAACGTAAATTAAGTACCACGATTGGAGATAATGGATAAAGGTACCCCATGCAATCTCATCATTTCCCAAATATAAACTTAGCATAGTCTTCAGCTAAAAATAAAGTCTTCACCGGAAGAAAATGAGCCGACTTACAAATTCATTCTATAATAACCCAAATTGAGTCAAATTGACGATGAGTACGAGGTAAACCATAATGAAGTCCATATTCAAATCTTTCCACTTCAAATAGGAATGCTAATGTCTTGAGCCAAGTCACCCAATTTCTAATGCTCAACTTTCACTTGTTGACAATTGGAACACTTATCCATAAATTTTGCGATATCTTTCTTCATCTCATTCCATCAATAGACCTCCCGCAAATTGCAATACATCTTGGTGGCTCCCGGGTGAATAGAATATCCAGAACTTTGAGCTTCCACCAAAATTTGATTCCTTAAATCATCAACATTATGAACATATAATCGACCTTGGTAACAAACAACACCATCTTCCCCTTGGGAGAAAGCCTCAATGGCTTTTTCAAAAACTTACTTCTTTAACTCAACCATGATCGAATCAAGATTTCACTTAGCTTTCACATCCAAAACAAGAGATGATTCTGAACCATTTTAAACAATCACACCATCTTCATTAGAATCAACCAAGCGAACATCCAATCGGTCCAACCTATGAACATCATGAACTAGCTCTTTCTTACCATCCTAAACATGAGCAACACTACCCATCGATAGTCAATGAAGAGCTTCGGCTACCACCATCGCCTTACCCAGATGATAAAGGACACTCATATCATAATCTTTAAATAACTCAAATGATCTCCTTTGGTGAAGATTCGAGTCCTTTTAGGTGAACACATATTTCAAACTCTTATGGTTGGTGAATATATCTACATGAACACCATATAAGTAATGGCTCCAAATCTTTAAAGCAAAAGCCACTGCCGCTAACTCCAAGTCATGGGTCAGATAATTTTTTTCATGCACCTTCAATTGCCTTGAAGCATAAGTGATGACGTTCTCATGTTACATCAAAACATAATCAAGACCAATTCGTGAAGCATCACAATATACCACAAAATCATTCGATCCTTCCAGTAATGTCAATATAGGGGATGAAGTGAATCTATCCTTCTACTCTTGGAAACTCTTATCATAAGATTCTTACTATAGAAATTTCACCTTCTTTTAAGTCAACATTGCCAAAGTCAAAGAATAGATGAAAATCCTTCCAAATACCTTCTGTAGTCATCGGACAAATTCGAGAAACTTTCCATATCTAAAGCAGACAAAGGTCTAAAACAATTTTTAACTGCTTCGGTCTTCCTAGGATCCAAATTGAATACCATCACCAGAGATAATATGGCCAAGAAAAACAACAGATCTCAATCAAAAATCACATTTGCTAAACTTAGCAAACGATTGATGATCCTTGAGGACTTGTAATACTATTCTTAAATGCTCAACATTCTCCTTCTCAATCCGTGAGTAAACCAAAATATCATCAATAAACATAATCACGAATATTTCAAGATATTGTTTGACCACTCTATTCATTAAGTCCGTGAAAGAAGCCGGGGCAATATTCAACCCAAACAACATCATCAAAAATTTATAGTTATCATACCGAGTTCAAAAAGTCATGTTTGGAATGTCACTTTCCTTTACCCTAAATTGGTGATGCCCCGGTCGAAGATTAAACTTTGAGAAGAAACTCGCACTTTGGAGTTGATAAAATAAGTCATCAATCCTTGAAATATGATATTTATTCTTTATAGTGACCTTATTCAATTGTCGATAGTTGATACACATTCAAAGTGAATCATTCTTCTTTCGAACAAACAACACTGGAGAACCCCATATAGAGACACTCGGTCTAATAAAAATCTGTATCCAACAAGTCTTTCAACTGATCCTTTAATTCCTTAATTTATGGTGGAGGAATAGATATAGGATGCGTATATGGGAGAAGGTCAATACCAAAGTCTATTTCCCTTTTGAAAGGGATACAAGGAAGATCATCGGGAAACACTTACAAAAACTTTTTTACAATTGGAACTGACTCAACATTAGGAGTTTTGGAATTCGTATTTCTAGCCCGAACTAGATGATAGATGAACCCTTAGAAATCATTTTTCTAGCCTTTAGGCCAGATATGAACTGACCCTTAGGCGCTAAATTCTCCCTTTCCATTTTAAGATAGGTTTGTTCGAAACTTGGAATGTGACCAATCAGATCCTACAATCTATGGAAGCATAATAATAGTGAAGTCAATCCATCCTAAGAATGACATCAAATTCTATCATATCAAGCTCTACCAAATCAACATGGGTGACTTTATGAGAAAAAGAAATAGGGAAATTTCTATAGACTTGTTTAGCAACAATAGAATCACCAACAGGTGTAGAGACTAAAAAAGATTCTAAAAGAATATTGGGCAGACATCGAATCTGATAACCACATAAGGAGTTACAAAATACAATGTGTCAACCGGATCAAGCAAAGCATATACATCAAGACAATAGACTTTCAACATACTGGTCACAAGATCTGGAGAACCCTTATGATCATGTCGAGTTAAAAAAGCATAAAACTTGTTCTGACGAGGAGCACTTGAATTGAAAACACTAAGCTAAACTTGTCTACCATCTCTTCCCTTGGTAGCGATCAAAAGGCACTCTCTCGCCTTATGGCCACTCTTCCCACAATCATAACAAATATTTTGTACCAGCTATGCACTTTCCTAGATGACTTTTGCCACATTTTTTGCAAGCAGGAATAGAACATTACCACCATCTCCTTGAGGCTTAGGGTTAAACAACCTATCTTTGTTGAACTTTCAGATCGGTACATTAGAAGAACCTTGACTGAATAACTTTTACCGGAAATGAGGACATCCATGTCCTCTAGACTTAGAATGAGAAAAGTCACTATCACCGGTTCTTGCCATTTTTTACTCTCTAGACTTCTTATTTAGCTTCTCATCTTCAATTTATTGGGAATGTGTCACCAAACATGAGATATCCATCTCATTAATCAACATAGTTGTACAACACTCTTTGACCACTATTTCAGACACACCCATTACAAACATACTCATCTTTTCCCTACAGTCAATAACCATAGTAAGAACATACTTAGACAATTATGTGAATTGAAATGCATAATGTTTCACACTCATGTTTCTTTTTTGAGGATTGATGAACTCAAGCATTTTTGCCTCCCTCATCTCAAGAGGAAAGAAATGATCAAAAAGGCAATTTGAATGTCTCCCAATCAAGAGGACCTGCATTAGTTGCGCTTTCCTTCTTCCATGGATTGGAAAATACTTGAGCAACACCCTTAAGTTGATAAGCGGTCAATTATGTCTTTTCCATCGGTGTAACTACCATAATCTCCACGATCTTATAGATTTCCTCAACAAACTCTTAAGGGTCTTCATCGACTTTCAACTTATGAAACTCCGGGGAATTCATCTTAGTGAAATCACTTACCCTTTTTACCATCATACCCATGATTGGGTTCATCGTATCAATGATCTCTCTGTTAACTTGGCGGTCATACCTTGAGCCAATACTTGGAAAGCGGCTTGGAACTCAACATGTAACACTTACTCGGCCAAGATCGATCAGCACTTGCGGAACCTCAGGCTCCACATTGTCACCTACATTCCTTCTTGTGTTAGCTCTTCGATAAGGTATTTCCTGAAAAGTATCAAACAGGATTTAGGAGAAAACCTTTATAAATATGAACTCTATTGCACTACTTTTGAGTAGCAAAAAAAGTGAAGTTTCCTAAATGCCTTCTAGCCTTCTATTCATAAATGTGTCGAGCTTCACACTTATGAACAATATTATACTCAATGTGGCTTGCCAACATCCTAAGACCTTTCTATAAACATGATGCTCTAATACTAAGTTTGTTATGACTCAAAGTACCCCATAGGTGTGACATGGTGAATTGAACCTCGAGAGGCCCTAAAAATTCCACTTAATATAAGAATACCATAAAGAAGGATGACATACTATCAAGTTCAACATAATAGAATGAAGTCTCAAAAGTAAAGTTTAGATCATATAGAGAAGTCTGAAGTGATTACAAGACTGAAACATAAATGCAGAAATCTAAATTTTGTCTTACATAGTCTTTATAACACCATAAGAGTGGTTGGCACGTAACTCATACACAACATACAATTTTTAAACAAAAAAGACAATAAAAGAAATAAAGCATCAATGGACTTGTCCTCAAACCATGAGGATTGAAAAATCCAAGCAAAAGTTGCGGAGAAATCTTGACACTAACCATGTTTGGGAGAAATAGCGTAAGATCACATATTATGAGACAATATAATTACACATATTCATTAGTACTCTTAGTGGTCGTTTGGTAGAGTGTATAAGAATAATGCTGAATATGATGTATTAGTAATGCATGCATTAGTAATGATGTATTAGTAATGCATGCATTAGTAATGCTTGCATTAGTTCTTATAATTATTATAATAATTATAATTATTATTATTATTATTATTATTATTATTATTATATTTATTATAATTATTATTATTATAATTATTATTATTATTATTATAATTATTATAATAATTATTATTATAATTATTATTATTATT
>JAJOOR010044743.1:0-10061 GCA_036250505.1 Solanum acaule
TAATTGATAATAATAGTATAATAACCCAAAAACCATTAAAGTATAATTTTAATGATTTAACCGAATTCAGGATACATATAAATGAATTATTAGAAAAAGGATATATACAAGAAAGCAATAGTAAGCATACAAGCCCAACATTTATTGTAAATAAACATAGTGAACAAAAGAGAGGAAAAAGTAGAATGGTTATTGACTATAGAAATTTAAATGCAAAAACTAAAACATATAATTACCCAATACCCAATAAAATATTAAAGATAAGACAAATACAAGGATATAATTATTTTAGCAAATTTGACTGCAAATCAGGATTTTACCACTTAAAATTAGAAGAAGAATCTAAAAAACTTACAGTATTTACGGTACCACAAGGATTTTATGAATGGAATGTATTACCATTTGGATATAAAAATGCCCCAGGTAGATATCAACACTTTATGAATAACTACTTTAAACAACTAGAAAATTGTGTAGTATATATTGATGATATATTATTATATTCCAAAACACAAGATGAGCATATAAGATTATTAGAAAAAATTATACATATTATAGAATATTGAGGCTATGTTGACTTATGTTCATGTTATGACTATGTTGGCGATTATGCTTATGACTATGTTATTATCTCTTATGCTTATGACTTATGTCTTATATTGGCTAACACTTTTATTATGCTCTTATGATGTTATTCTAGCTTACATATTTACTACATTTTGTACTAACACATACTCTTGCCTATATTCTTATCAAATGTAGGGTTTGGCAATCTTGAGTTCCTTTCTTGAGGATACGTTTCTAGAAGAGCAAAGAGTTGAAGATTTGGTGAGTCCCCATAGCATCGAGGATGTCATCACCTTTCCCTTTTATGTCTTTCTTTTATGTTTTAGACTATTGTAGGGGCTGCTTCCCAAAGTTATTCAAGTTGAATTTTTATGGTTTGAGACAAAGTGCCACACACTTCCGCTTGTTTTTATAAAGACTCCGATTGTATGGAAAAAGTCTTAATATTTCCGCATCATTTATATTATCTGATCTTAATATATGCTAAGGGGATTGTATGAGACCCTTCGGGGTTGAGTACGCCTTGTTACATCTAGGGGATACCCCTGGGTCATGACAAACTTGGTAATAAGAGCACGATGTTTATAGTGATTCTAGGATTGTCTCAAAACCATGTCTAGTAGAGTCTTGTTCATAGGTGTGAAGCGTGCCACATTTATGAATAGGAAACTTCACTTGTTCATTCTCTATGTCATTCCATAGAGTTTAACTCTAATAGGTCTTTCCCCTTATTCGTTCCCTATGGTTTTGAGGATATGACAACCACAAGGGAAAATGCTAGAAGGAATGAGAAAGATGTGGTGGATCAAGAGGTTCCCCCACAAAATCCTTAAGTCTTGATTGACACTTCGGCTATGTAAAATACGGAGATTAGGTCAGCTTTACAAATGTTAGCTAAATCCATGACGGCACAAGTGAATAGGGATGTGGTAGCTCCGGTGAATCCAATAGTGTGTATGGCTGCTTCTAGAATGAGGGAATTTTTAAGGATGAACCCTCCAGAGATTTATGGATCCAATGTGGAAAAGGATCCTAAAGGATTTATAGATGAGGTCTCTAAGGTGTTAGACTTAGTGGGACTGACTTTAGTAGAAAAGGCGAAGTTGGATTGTTATCAACTTAAGGGGGTTGCTGAAGTTTGGTTTGATCAATGAAAAGAGGCTAGACCAGTAGGAATGGGTCCCATAGAGTTGGAAGGGTTCAACAGTTCTTTTTTAGATAGGTTATTCCCATTAGAGATGAGAGAAGATTTAGTGCTTGAGTTCATTAAACTTAGACAAGGTGAAATGAGTGTTAAAGAATATGCATGGAGGTTCACCCAATTGTCTATGTCCCAATTCTAGTGTCTGATCCTAGGTCAGGAATGAGTAAGTTTATGTCAGGAGTGTCTAATTTAGTAGCAAAAGAATGTCGTACGAAAATGCTTGTTAGTGATATGGATATCTCCCATCTTATGGTGCATGCCCAACAAATTGAGGAATTAAAGCTTAAGGAGAAGAATATGGAAACAAAGAGGTCTAGAACCGGAGATGGAAACTCCTATAACACAGAATCCGATGGGAAAGGTCACCCTAGGTTTAGACAAAAGTTCCTCGGGCAAGGGTCCTCAAGTACTCCTAAGTTTAACCAAGAGAGGGTCACTAACCCTAGGCCTCAAAGAGATGGTAGTGGGGTTCTATGACCGGGATGTAGTAACTATGATAGAAGACATGAGGGTGAATGCTTATCGGGTTCCAATGTTTGTTTTGGTTGTGGCAAGCTAGGCCATAAGATAAGGCATTGTCCTACAATTGCTAGAAATGAGGGAGATACTCATCGTAGATCTCAACACTACCCTTCAACCGATCCAATTGGTTCGGGTGTGAATGCCCCTAAGAAAAACTGGTTTTATGCACTTCAAGCTAGATATGATCAAGATTGACTTCCGAATGTGGATTCTGGTATGTTGGTAGCTTCTTAATTGATTGTTTATGCTTTGTTAGAATTTAGATGCCTTCTTGTGATGTGTTGGTTGCATGTGCCACCTAGTTAAGCTGAGGAAGAAGAATGTAAGTGTTGACCAATTTCTAAGAGGTAGTTATATTTTAAGGTTGATTTTTGGTATGGATCATGCCTTAGTAGAAGTGAGAGAGATGGTGTTAGAAATCCGTTGAGGCTTGCTCCCGAGGGGGCGGGGGGGAGAGATGGTAATGTCATCATGTGTTATATGTTTCCTTGATTTCTTTATATGCATGTTCTTGAGAAAATTCTGTTTTAGTAAGAAAATGAGCTTTTATGATTGTTTGTCTTCATGATGTTGTGTGTTGAGTAAAAGTTGCCTTCATGCTTTATGAGACGAATTGTTGAACATGCTTTAGTATACTTTTGTGAGTACATTTCATATGAGATCCATGAGAGGGTGTTGAGCATACTTTTAGTTGGAGAAGGTAGTTCCTCCTAGGAATATGATAAGTTATGAGAATTTCATGCATTTTGGGTTGTTAGATGTAGTTTCTACCTCCTTGTGGTGCATTGAGTATGTTTAGCTTGTCTTTGAAGTTTTCCTCCTTGTTTATGTGCATTTAGATGCATTGCATGCATGATGGGTTGCTAGTCTAGAGTCGTGACCTTAAGAAGTGCCTAGAGTGTCATTCGAGGATGAATGTTCCCAAGGGGGAGATATTGTAACTCCCCGTAGTTTAGTAGGTCAACTAGGGCTTAACGTGAGGGTTAGAGTCGTAGATTTGACTTCTTTTACTTAGAATGAAGGGTTGAGGGTGAAAGCGTCAAGGTACGACTCCCCAAGGACCAACCAAGGGTCCTTCCTTGAAGAGGACCCTAGAAACCACCCAAAAAAGTGAACAAAAAACAGTAGCTACGGCAGGACCCACACCCTGTGGGTGGATCCACGCCTCGTGGTAGGGGTCCGTGGATCCAACCCCCCATTTTTCAACTCCCCGACCCTCACCCACGCTTGACCAGTATGGACCGTGGGTGGACCCACAGTCCGTGGATGTGGTCTCGTGGGTAGAGGCAGTCTTGGCTTTAAGTTGGTTTAATTGGGGATTTAGGGGTCATTCCATTATTATTTAGGGGTTAAGTGGTGTCGCTTTATACTAGTTTAGACCACCTACATAAAGCTAATAGACCCCTAAATACATTGATCCTAGTCATTATTTAAATTCACCAAAAGAACCCACTTCCCTCCCAAAAGTCCTCTCCTTAGAAAGTGAAGAAGAAGAAGAAGAAGATCAAGGTAGGTCAAGTCAAGTATCCATTGTTGCAAGCTTTGTAGGGCTTTATATCCAAGGTATGTTAACTTATTTATCCATGGATTTTTCCATTTATGGAGTCCCCTAGAATTCCCCTAATTGTGAAGATGAAATCCCCAATTCAAGTTAGGGTTCCTTCCAATATTGTGGGTTTAGTCGAGTATGAATCCAATTGAGTGGATATTGGTTGTTTATGATTAAATTAGTAGTTAATTATGATATTATGATGAAATTGCATGATTCCATGGTTAACCCTAGTCTAATTGATGAAATTAAATAATGTGGGTGTATTATCTGTGAAGGGAAATTAAGTATTCATAGATGATCTTCTAGAACTGATGATTTGCATATTAATTATTCAAGAATAGAAACATGTAGGCATGAATTGAATTATAACAATTTGTATATGATGGATCATGACTAGTAATGATTGAGGTTGGGTCTTTATGATGAGGTATGATTAGAATTGCTTAAGAATGAAGCACGTGACTAGAATATGTTGTGATCTAGATATGTATGATGATTGTAAGAAGTAAATATTTAAGAGTAGGGCTTTTAATTATGAATGTTGATCACTAGGGCTTTGAAAGTAAAACCAATATGATGAATTATTCATGTTAAGACTTTAAGAGTGAAGCTTACCTAAAAATGGTAGACTATTAGACAGAATAGTCGTAGAAGGACTTTACCCACCTAATCTACCTTATGAATGTTTGAATGCATAAAATGATAGAATCACGTGAGTTATGATTATATCGATGTCTAATGTGATTATGATTATGATCTAGTTGTTGTGTTGTTGGGAGATATCCTCATACGCACACCTATGTATTAATATGATATGATGTGAAAGGTTTTCTCACAATATGACGATTCTAAGGTTGAAAGAATATTCTCACCTATTGTATCTATGAGCTATAGTATGAGTTATGTTGGATTGAGTGTCAAGACATTCTTCAATAAATATGAACTTAAGTCAAGACTTCATCTGAACTCAATGGGAATTATGCTTAGCACCGAGTGGATATGAATATGAGATGCAAGCTTCTATGCTAGTTGAGTCCTGCTTCCCAATGAAAACTTGTACTCTAGTTGAGTCCGACTTTCCAAATGGCTTCCTTATATGCTAATTGAGTTCGGGTTCTCAAAATATGTATCCCATGAGGAAACCTTCTACGTTAGTTGAGTCTGGGTTTCTAGTAGCAATCTCCTTATCCTATAACTATGTACCCACATAGGTTACTTAGCTATTAGATCCAGCTAAGCTAAGAGTATGCTTCTACCTTAGGCAAGTAGAACAACCCCTTTTTGGTGTGCGCCGTAGGGTAGACATTAGATTCCATGTTAAGCTCACATAGTCTATGTCGGTTTAGGTTAGTTCCCAAAACTAGAATATGATCATGAATTATGAATTATAGTTACTCAAGAAGCTTTACTTAGCATGGGTGGGATTATGGGATCTTATTTATGCATTGCACAAGTATGCGTGGAGGGTAGTAATGATATGTTCCTTCTTATGATATGATGATCTATGTTTATGACTTATGCTTATGATATGTGCTTAATTTGGATTGTAGATTGAAAGGCCCTTCCAAAGCATGTCTAACTAAAGGTAGATGTTCCATTGTCCTTTATGATGAGCTAAATATCAGATCAAAGAGATGATAAATATGCATGATCACATAAAGTGGTACTTAGTATGGGTGAGATTATGAGGCCTTGTCCATGCATTACACAAGTATGACTTGAGGTTGCCTAGGTAGCGTTTCTCTTATATGAAGTCTGTTTAGATTTGATTGTTTCTATAGTTGCATTCCATGATATGTTTGACTAACGGTGAAGATTCCCTTGTCTATGAGAATTGAGCTAAGGAGGAGGCCAAAGGATGGTAAATATGATTATGATGACCTAAAGCTTATACTTAGGGTGGATGGCATTATGGGGTCCCATTCATTCATTGCACAAGTATGTTTTAATGTTACTTATGAAATGGTTCTATTATGATAGGAAGGTCTAAGTATTGACTATGTTATGAATATGATGTATCTCCTATGCTATTGGATTATGCCTTATGTTGACTTATGCTCATGTTATGATTGTGTTGGAGATTATGCTTATGACTATGTTATTGTCTCTTATGCTTATGACTTATGTCTTATATTGGCTAACACTTTTGTTATGCTCTTATGATGTTATGCTAGCTAGCATATTTAGTACATTTTGTACTAACGCATACTCTTGCATACATTCTTATCAAATGAAGGGTTTGGCGATCTTGAGTTCCTTTCTTGAGGATAGGTTTCTAGAAGAACATGGAGTTAAAGATTTGGTGAGTTCCCGTAGCATCGAGGATGTGATCACCTTTCCATTTTATATCTTTCTTTTATATTTTAGACTATTGTAGGGGCTGCTTCCCAAAGTTATTTAGGTTGAGTTTAGATGGTTTGAGACAAAGTGTTATAGACTTCCGCTTGTTTTTATAAAGACTCTGATTGTATGGAAAACTTTAAAATTTCCATATCATTTATATTATCTTATGTTATGTTATGCTAAGGGGCTTGTATGAGACCCTTCGGGGTTAAGTACGCCTTGTTATATCTAGGGGGTACCCCTGGGTCGGGACATCTTCCGTTGCCTCTTCGTTGATGGATTTGACCCAAAAGAGGCTAAGTTTATTTGGTCGGAAGCTTGTGAGAAAAGTTTGAAAGAGTTGAAATATAGACTTACTTCTGCTCTGGTGTTGACTTTACAGGACGGTATGGATGATTTTTTCGTGTATTGTGATGCCTCTAGAATTTGGTTGGGATGTGCTTATGCGAAATTGTAAGGTCATTGCCTATGCTTCAAGGCAACTAAAGATCCATGAGAAGAATTATTTGACCCATGACTTAGAATTTGCAGCAGTTATTTTTGCTGTAAAGATTTGGAGGCACTATTTGTATGGAGTTCATGTTAATGTTTTGACCGATCATAAGAGTTTACAATATATGTTTAATCAAAATGATTTGAATCTTCGCCAAATGAGGTGGCTTGAATTATTGAAGGATTATGACAAGAGTGTTCTTTATCAACCCGGTAAGGAAAATGTGGTAGCGGATGCTCTTAATCGATTTTCTATGGGTAGTGTGGCTCATGTTGATGATGATAAGAAATAGTTGGTTCGAGATGTTCATAGGTTGGCCCGATTAGGTTTCCAATTAGTGGACTACACCAAGGGTAGTGTTATGGTTCACAATGGGTCCGAATCATCTTTTGTAATGGATGTGATATCTAAGCAAGGTCTTGATCCTATTTTAGTTGAATTGACAAAAGTGGTGCTTAAGAAATCCGTCGAGGCTTTATCCTAAGGGGGAGATGGTGTACTTAGATACCAAGGCCGGTTGTGCGTTCCTAATGTAGATGACATGAAAGAGCAAATCATGTCGGAAGCCCATAGTTCTCGGTATTCCATTCACCAAGGAGCCACCAAGATGTACCGTGATTTTTGGGAAGTCTATTGGGATGAAAAAGGACATTGCAGAATTTGTGCCTAAGTGTTCTAATTGTCAACAAGTTAAAGTTGAGCATCAAAGACCGGGAGGTGCAAGATATATCTATTCCTACTTGGAAGGGGGAAGATGTGAACATGGACTTTATTGTTGGTTTGCCTCAAACCCGGATACAACATGACTCTATTTGGGTTAATGTAGATCAGATGATAAAATTGGTTCAGTTTATTCTCGTCAAGGTTTCCCACTCGGCGGAGGATTTGGCTAAGTTGTGCATAAGAGAAATGGTGAAGTTGCATTGAGTGACTTTATCCATTATTTCCGATTGTGGTACTCAATTCACTTCTCACTTTTGGAAGTTGTTCCAAAAGGGTCTTGGCACTAAGGTTAAGCTTAGCACAACTTTTCAGCCCCAAACCGATGGGCAAGCAGAACGTACTATCCGAACTTTTGAAGATATGTTAAGGGCTTGTGTAATTGATTTTTAAGGGTAACTGGGATAACCATTTTCCATTGATAGAGTTTGCCTATAATAACAACTATCAGTCAAGATCGATATGACTTCATTTGAGGCCTTGTATGGTAGGAGATGTAGATCTCCTGTTGGTTGGTTTGAGGTGGGTCAAAATTCCCTATTAGGTCCCAAATTGGTTCATGAGGCCATTGATAAAGTTCGACTCATTAAAGAGAGGTTGAGAACGGTTCAAAGTCGGCAAAAGGTTTATTTCGATGTGAGAAGAAGGGATCTAGAATTTGAGGTTAACGATTGAGTCTATTTAAAAATCTCACCATGAAGGGTGTGATGAGGTTTGGAAATAAGGGGAAACTTAGTCCCCGGTATGTAGGCACATACAAAATTTCGAGACGTATTGGTAAGATTGCTTACGAACTTGATTTGCCAAGTGAGGTTGCTTCGGTGCATCCGATTTTCCATGTATCTATCCTTAAGAAGTGTGTTGGAGATCCAACATCCATAATTCCCTTATAAGTGTTGGGAGTTGATGAAAGTCTCTCATATGAGGAAGTTCCGGTAGAGATTCTAGACCGGCAAGTCAAGAAATCAAGAAACAAAGAACTTGCTTTCGTGAAGGTTTTGTGGAGGAATCAATTACTTGAGGGTGATACTTGGGAGGCCAATGACGATATGATTTCCTGATATCCTCATCTCTTTCCCTCTACTCGTATCCTAGCTTGAGGTAATGAGTTCCTCTTGAATTTCCTCATTTTGGGAGTCATGTGTGTTATATGCATTTTCCATGATTTCCCTATGTTATGCATGTTCACAAGAAACTTATGTTTAGAAAGAAAATGATTTTATGTGATTGATTTTCCTTATGTCGTTGTGCATTGATTATGAGTTGCCTATTCACTTCATGAGATGAATTGACGAACATGCTTTAGCTATGCTTTTTGAATTTAAATTGCATAAAGGCTCCATGAGATTTTGTTGAGCATGCCTTTATCTTGGAGAAGGCAATTTCTCCTAAGAACATGAGAAATGTTAAAATTCATGCATAATGGGTTGTTAGCTGTAGTTCCTACTTCCTTGTGATGTATTGAGCGTGTTTGAGTTTAGAGTTGATGTTTCCTCCTTGATTATGTGCATACGATGAGTTGCATGCATTATGGACTGCTAGTCTTGAGTATTTACTACCATAAGGTGTCTAGAACATCATTCGAGGAAGAATGTTCCCAAGGGGGAGATAATGTAACACCCCGGAATCTAGTAGGTTAAACGAGGGCTAAGTGTGTTAAGGCAAGAGCCAAGGAAAAGGGAAAGGGCCAAGGAAGAGGGCTAGGGCAGCCACTTTTCCCAAGGAACTACCTCACCATCCAGGACCACCACCACTCCCAGTGGTAAGGACCACGGCCCGTGGTGTGGCTCGTGGTGCGATAGGCAATAGCCTCCTCAACTCTGCCCAAAACAACCCCTCTTCACGAGCCACTTCACGGCTGGTGGTGATGACCACGACTAATGAGAAGGCTCATGGAGGGGAGTTAGTTTTTGAGGGTTAAGGGAAAGGTGGCTTAGCCACTGTTTTTTAACCACGAGAGGGACCACGACTCTTGGTAAGCACCACGTCTCGTGGAGCCCTCTGTGATGGGGAGGCAGTATACTGCCAAATGACGGGTAAAATGGAGTTTTTCGGTTTTAATTATAATAAATCTAGGTCATTTTGTCTAAGCCTAGGACCTCTATACAAGTCTTTTTAAACTCTAAAACTCACCAATTTAAGTCGCGGACCAGCTCCACCTATGGCCAAAAAGTTTAGTCCACATCGCGGATACGTCGCGGACTCTACTGTCTCGAAATATAATTTCCAGGAACCTGCGGGAACACCTCTGCGTCGTGAAATTGTTTCCCGACGAAATCTGTGAAAATAGAACTCAAGTTTGACTTGTTTAAAAGGTTCAACTAAGTGAAGGGTAGTTTGGGTACTTTGGGGAATTATTATAAAAAGTTATTATACCTATTTTAGGGTATTTTAAGTTGGTTAAATCCCCAAATACCTAGAATTAAACCCCATTCTTCAATTGACCCTTCCCTCTAAAAAAAAGATTCTCTCAAAAACTCCATTGAAGACGTTGATGAAGCTCAAATAGAAGATGGGTTTTCAACTGATTTCTTCTTCAATTTAATGGGTCTTCAATAATTAAGGTATGGTAACTCTTGATTCTTGAATAACCTCTCATTCAAGGAGTTTTATCAAAGATTTTCAAAAGAGATTCAAAGACCAAAATTCCCAATTTTCAA